>OAMR01000309.1:1426670-1466844 GCA_900205405.1 Echinochloa crus-galli
GGGGGTATTCTTAACCTGTCTCTTATACACATCTCGAGGCCGAGGAGGGACATGGACTCGAGGATGAAGAGGCTGCGGATGGGGAAGGCGATGTCGGAGAAGTGGGGGACGCGGCCGAGCACGGAGGGGCCGAGGAGGAAGCCGGCGAGGATCTCGGCGATGTAGCGGGGGAGGCGGAGCGGGGAGAGGAGGAGCGCGACGGCGCGGGTGGTCGTGGTGATGAGGATGATCTGGAAGAGGAGCAGCGGCAGGGAGAAGTCGAGCGGGTTGTCCCCCGTCCAGATGCCGCCCATGGTGATCTTGCTCGGGTACAGGCACAGCAGGTCGCTCCTGTCCGGCGACATCACGTTCTTCCAAAGCTCCGCCAGCGGGTCGCTCACCGCCATCGACGACGTCATCTTCTTCTTCGATCTTCTTCCGATCGCTCTTCTCCGGTGACGGTGATCACTGGTTGGTGCCAGGGAATGAAGGATCGGAGAGAATGAATGAATGAAGCGCTGCTAGCTTGTGGTGGGGTGAGGAGTGATCGATCATCGACGGGATGGGAGAACTTTGCTATTTTTATTCAAATATAATAATGAGGCAATGCATGCATGCACTGCTTGTGTGTTTGGTTTGTGGCTGTGAGCTCTGCGTGGAGCTTCTATTGTTCTGCTCATTTTATTTGAAATCTTAGCATTGAAATAGTTTGTTTCTTAGGCATTTTAACATTCTTTACGCAACTAATTTTGAACTTATCTCCTGCTCAATATGTTATTCAACATGCACTTGTGTGTATAACGCAATAATTTTCTATGCAATAATTTTGAAATTACTAGACATGTTAACTCGACTTATAAGACAAGTGAACTCAACAATAACATATTTGCGTCTAGTAATAACATAATAAAAAAATCGTTGTTTAGATGGGCCGTCCTTTTTCTTCTGTTTGCATCGGTATATAAAAATGGGCCAAGCCTAATCGCGTCCCTTCCGAATCCGATTCTGGTCGGGTAATATACAATTGCCTACAGTATATAATTGATTGATAGCGCATCGACGGTCACCAAAGCAAAACGTACAGAAGATCCAATTAATAATCATCTTATCCTTGTTTTGATTCTTCCATCCATCCTATCTGTTTGGTTCATTCGCTCGTCGAGAGAGCTAGGGAGATGGGATCCAGTTTAGGCTGGACCTGCTCGATCCGATCCAGTTGATGGCGGGCGGTGAGCTTGATGACCTCAGGAGGTCGCCGCGGCTGATGGAGCTGAAACTGAATCCCTGAAGAAACGGCTAAGCCTAACTATACTCGCTAACACCCCCCCTCAGTCAATGCGTCGCCTGATCTGATGCAGAGACTGTCTCGAAATTCTCAGACAGGGAGAGCAGGACTGCAGGAGAGGTTAGGGAAGGGCCGGCCGGCTCGATCGCGCATGGAGGCCGAGGCCGAGGCCGGTGCCGCCGTGCCGGTGACCTCAAGATGAGGAAGGAGTCGGAAGGTGGTGGTGTGATCCTCAAGCTGAAGAAGGAGGCCTTGGAGGCGCAAGAGCTCATGCTGCGATGTGTAAGGCGCTGCTGAAGTCGTTGGTCAGACCGTTCCCTGTTGCGCTTTCCCGGACGAAATGAATGTCGAGCTCGACATGCTTGGTCCTCTTGTGATGAACCGGATTGTCTGAAAGATAGACGACACTGATGTTGTCGCAAAAGATGATGCTTGCCTTGTAACCTAGCCTGGTTTCTTCAGGCCGGCGGCGGCAGTGCAGGCGCGTCGTCGAAGTTCTTGGTTGCCAAAGCCGTGTAGACATTATGTTCGGTATTCAGCGCAGGGCGAAGGAGGCATTGGATGGCGTAACAGTTTGGAGGTTGGTTTGCAGTATCTGCACCAAGTCTTCGTGTTGTTGCTTTCGAAGAAGCATCAATGGTGGTCGGTGTCCAGCGTTTTCAGTTCCTTTAAGGTTTGGTAAACGTGTTATAGCGATCTTGGTGGTCGTGTAGGACTACTTGACCCCATGATGGGATGTAATTTTTTATTTCTGTTTGGCCGTAGCCGTTCTGGTCAAGACCGGGTAATATATTATCCATTATCTAAAAAAGAGCTCATGCTGCATCATACGAAGAAGGCCGAGAAGAAGAGGAGGAAGACGAAGGTGGTGAAGGAGAGGCTGCCGCTGGGGCTCATCGAGCTCATGATAGCAAGCCCCTACAAGCCCGTCGATGAGATCCCTCCAGAGAGGCTGGCCGAGCTTCCTCAGGATTACGTCGAAGGCTACACCATAAGAAAGTTTATGGCTGACAAGGTCTTGGCCTACGAGCAGGCCCTCGTTCAGCAGTACTTAACCAAGGGATACGCGGGGGACGAAACGGAGGTCACCGACGACGAGGATGAATGATATGTACTCCATATAAGTAGTAGTTAGAGTAACTCCAGTATGGGCCTCTATATGGGCCTCTACTTCAAAATTTAGAGGTTTGGGGTAAAATTACAACTCCAGCAGGGCCTCTATATGGGCCTGCATTTTGCATAGGCCTCTAAATCTCCCCACCAAACCTCCATTCCTAGAGGCCCTCCAATTCCCCCTCCAAACCGTGGGTCCCACCAGTTTTCCCCATCCATCCGGCATAGAGGAGGGAGAGACGGCCAGCACAGGCGCGGCATGGAAAGGATTGAGGTCCTGTGTGGCGGCGCCGGAAGGACCGGAGGAGGAGGAGGTGGAGGAAGGGCTGTGCGCCATGGAGAGGAGTGGAAGGAAGGCAGCGGAAGAGTAGGATCGCAGATTAAGCTGATACCATGAAAGCAAATGAGAGAATGATCGACAGTCGTATTGATCAGTTGTTCCGGTATTTGTACATCGGTGAATACTGTTGGGCGTCCGACAATTGAGGAGCACCACTCACAATCTCAACAGAAAGAGGAAACGGCCAGAGCTGAAACTGAATCCCTGAAGAAACGGCTAAGCCTAACTATACTCGCTAACACCCCCCCTCAGTCAATGCGTCGATCTGATGCAGAGACTGTCTCGAAATTCTTCAAACAAAGAAGTTGGCAGCCCTTTGGTCATGATGTCGGCATACTGATGGCGAGTAGGGATGTGCAGAACGCGAAGTTGGCCAAGAGCAGTTCGTTCCCGGACGAAATGAATGTCGAGCTCGACATGCTTGGTCCTCTTGTGATGAACCGGATTGTCTGAAAGATAGACGGCACTGATGTTGTCGCAAAAGATGATGCTTGCCTTGTTGATGACGACTTGGAGTTCGCCAAGGAGATTGCGGAGCCAGCAACATTCAGCAGCAGTGTTGGCGACCCCCCTGTACTCGGCTTCAGCAGAAGAACGCGAGACCACGGCTTGGCGCTTGGAGGACCACGACACCAGAGCATCTCCGAGGAAAATGCAGAACCCTGATGTGGAGCGGCGCGTATCCGGACACCCAGCCCAATCGGCGTCAGTGTACGCCGTCAGAGCTGTGGAAGTGGATGCGCGGAGGAAGATGCCATGGCCCGTGGTACCGCGAACATACCGAAGGATGCGCTTGACGATGGTCCAGTGGACGTCGCGAGGCTCATGCATGTGCAAGCAAGCCTGCTGCACTGCATAAGCCAATTCCGGTCTTGTGAGCGTCAGGTACTGCAAGGCTCCGGCGATGCTGCGATAGAAGGTCTGATCGGAGAGCGGAACGCCTGAAGCAGCAGAGACCTTGGCCTTGGTGTCCACCGGCGTAGATGCAGGCTTGCAATTCAGCATCCCGGCGCGTTCGAGGATGTCCTCGGCGTACTGCTGCTGATGAAGAAAGAACCCTTTGGCCGTACGTCGCACCTGGATCCCAAGAAAATAAGAGAGGGGACCCAGATCCTTCATGGCAAAGGGGCCACGCAGATCCCGGACGATGTGCTGGAGGAGCGACGTGGACGACGCCGTGAGAACAATGTCGAATGGTCGATCTGTGTCCACTCGGCATCGAGCAGACGAGCCTGGGCGTCGACGGTGCCGTCGACGTGATCAATGAGCCCGAGCTTGCGGAAGGTAAGCTCGAAAAGGGAGCTCCAGGAGGCGTAATTGGCATCGTGGAGATCGAGAGTCTCCGGCACATGGTGACGAATATTCATCAGGGGAATAGAGGAGGGAGAGACGGCCAGCACAGGCGCGGCATGGAAAGGATTGAGGTCCTGTGTGGCGGCGCCGGAAGGACCGGAGGAGGAGGAGGTGGAGGAAGGGCTGTGCGCCATGGAGAGGAGTGGAAGGAAGGCAGCGGAAGAGTAGGATCGCAGATTAAGCTGATACCATGAAAGCAAATGAGAGAATGATCGACAGTCGTATTGATCAGTTGTTCCGGTATTTGTACATCGGTGAATACTGTTGGGCGTCCGACAATTGAGGAGCACCACTCACAATCTCAACAGAAAGAGGAAACGGCCAGAGCTGAAACTGAATCCCTGAAGAAACGGCTAAGCCTAACTATACTCGCTAACACCCCCCCTCAGTCAATGCGTCGATCTGATGCAGAGACTGTCTCGAAATTCTTCAAACAAAGAAGTTGGCAGCCCTTTGGTCATGATGTCGGCATACTGATGGCGAGTAGGGATGTGCAGAACGCGAAGTTGGCCAAGAGCAGTTCGTTCCCGGACGAAATGAATGTCGAGCTCGACATGCTTGGTCCTCTTGTGATGAACCGGATTGTCTGAAAGATAGACGGCACTGATGTTGTCGCAAAAGATGATGCTTGCCTTGTTGATGACGACTTGGAGTTCGCCAAGGAGATTGCGGAGCCAGCAACATTCAGCAGCAGTGTTGGCGACCCCCCTGTACTCGGCTTCAGCAGAAGAACGCGAGACCACGGCTTGGCGCTTGGAGGACCACGACACCAGAGCATCTCCGAGGAAAATGCAGAACCCTGATGTGGAGCGGCGCGTATCCGGACACCCAGCCCAATCGGCGTCAGTGTACGCCGTCAGAGCTGTGGAAGTGGATGCGCGGAGGAAGATGCCATGGCCCGTGGTACCGCGAACATACCGAAGGATGCGCTTGACGATGGTCCAGTGGACGTCGCGAGGCTCATGCATGTGCAAGCAAGCCTGCTGCACTGCATAAGCCAATTCCGGTCTTGTGAGCGTCAGGTACTGCAAGGCTCCGGCGATGCTGCGATAGAAGGTCTGATCGGAGAGCGGAACGCCTGAAGCAGCAGAGACCTTGGCCTTGGTGTCCACCGGCGTAGATGCAGGCTTGCAATTCAGCATCCCGGCGCGTTCGAGGATGTCCTCGGCATACTGCTGCTGATGAAGAAAGAACCCTTTGGCCGTACGTCGCACCTGGATCCCAAGAAAATAAGAGAGGGGACCCAGATCCTTCATGGCAAAGGGGCCACGCAGATCCCGGACGATGTGCTGGAGGAGCGACGTGGACGACGCCGTGAGAACAATGTCGTCGACGTACAGGAGCAACCAAGCCGTCTCGGCGCCACGCCGAAGCACGAACAAGGAGGAATCCGAGCCGCTGGTGACGAAGCCGAGAGACCGAAGATGCGCCGCGAAACGCTGGTACCACGCCCGTGGAGCTTGGCGAAGGCCGTAGAGGGATTTGTCGAGGAGGCAAACATGGTCGGGATGCGCGCTGTCGACGAAACCCGTGGGCTGCTGACAATAGACAGTTTCCTTGAGCTCGCCGTGGAGGAAAGCGTTGCTGACGTCGAGTTGGTGAACCGGCCAATTGTACGATGCAGCCAAGGTGAGCACCGTGCGAATGGTGGCCGGTTTGACAACAGGAGAGAACGTCTGGTCGAAGTCGATGCCGGGGCGCTGGACGTCGCCGCGGAGAACCCAACGGGCCTTGCGGCGTTCAAGGGAGCCGTCGGGGTTCAACTTGTTCTTGAGCACCCACTTGCCGTTGATGATTCGAGCGCCTTGCGGTCGCGGTACAAGACGCCATGTCTTGTTTCGCAGGAGAGCGTCGTGCTCTTCTTGCATCGCACGACACCACCCGTCGTCGGACAGTGCCGCGCGAATGGAGGTGGGGACCGGTGGTGGATCGGCGACCGTGGCGACGGTGGCATAGCGCGGGTGTGGCTTGAACGTGCCCACACGAGCGCGCGTCACCATGGGATGCTGCGGAACGGGCGCGGGGGGCGGTGCGGTGAGTGGCAGCCCTGGCGTTGACGACGACCGCGACGCGGCGTGACCAGCAGGCGGAGACGACGACGCTGTGGCGTCGCTGGTATGTGGCGACTGCAGCGGTGAAGCGTCAAACGCTGGCGGTGGTGTCGCAGCGTTGACAGGCGTCGACGGTGATGTCGAGGCAGCACGGACAGTCGTCGATGGTGGCGTCGCGGCGTGCACCGGTGTCGACGGGGACACCGTGTCGATGACTAGAGGCGTCGCGGCGTGCACCGGCGTAGGCGATCGGGGCGTCGGTGTAGAGGAAGCCGGGGCGACGTCGTGTGACGGGGATGCCGTCGGTGTTGGCGATGGTGCGCGACGCTGAGGTAGAGGAGCGAGGCGAGGCGCGACGCGGCGTACCGATGGCGAGGACAGCAGCTCGTCAGAAGTCGGTGGCGAGGCGACAGGTGCTGGAGACGTCCTGGAGCGAAAAGGAAACATAGTCTCATCGAAATAAACATGGCGTGAGACGATCACGTGATTAGTCTCCGGATCGTAGCAGCGATAGCCTTTGGTGTCCGCGGGGTAACCCAAGAAAATGCACGGCACGGAGCGCGGCGAGAGCTTGTTAGCAGCAGTGGCCGTCAAGTTGGGATAGCACTGACAACCGAAAACGCGCATATGATCATAGGATGGATGGTGTCCGTAAAGAAGAGCATATGGCGTGTTGTTGTTGCGCGGACGGCATGGGCGACGATTGAGAGCGTATGTCGCCGTGGCGAGAGCCTCGGGCCAGAACGTGGCCGGAACGTCGGCGTGGAACAGGAGCGCACGAACGCTGTCGTTCAGAGTGCGCAGGATACGCTCGGCGCGGCCGTTCTGCTGTGAAGTGTAAGGGCAAGTGAGGCGAAGAATCATGCCATTCGTGGACAGGAACGAGCGCAAGGCGTGGTTGTCAAACTCACGGCCATTATCTTTCAGACTTCAGAACTTCAGATATACTACTACTTGTCAATCAAGAATAGTAACTGAAGAACTAAGTTTACAGATTTGCCAATACTATCCTGAAATAATATGTTAAAAATGCAAAAGATCAAGACAAACTGCACATAACTGAGTAATCACTGACCTTGTTCAGGTTCCAAATCTTGAGCACAGTTTCTTGATGGAGACGGCGAGGCCATGATGTGGAGTGGTGGCAGTGGCGTGGAGAGGGTACAGCTCCCCGGCAGAATCACATCGGAGAAGTGTCGTCCCCGTTCGAAGATCCTTGACAGAGAATCCAAGTGCATCAAATTCGACAGTGACAGGATTATCACGGGTCAGAGCACGAACTGAAACAAGATTCTTAACCAGAGATGGACAAACGAGAACATTGCGCAAATGAAGAGGTGCAGCAGAAGAAGTGGGGACTGTGAGATCGCCGGAGTGCGTGACAGGAAGAGAAGCACCATTGCCAACAATGACATGAGCTGAACCGGGAGGAACGGGAAGGGAATTGGATATACCAGGGTTGCCCGTCATGTGTGACGACGCGCCGGTGTCGAGGAACCAATCACCGCTGCCGGAGTACGCGGCGGTGGAAGAGGGCTGACCGTGAAGGGCGGTGTAGAGGTTGGGCGGCGCGCCGAAGGAGTACTGCTGGAGATGAGGCGGTGGAGCCTGCGCGAGCATGGCCTGCGGCGGGGCGACGGGCCTGGTGGAGATCGAGCCGACAGACGGCGGGCGCCGGTTGGGTGGCGGGACCTGCCAGGCCTGGACCATACCGGTCCAGGGGTAAGGGGCCCCCCACGGTGGTTGTTGCTGGCCCGCGTTTCCCGGATTGGATCCGGAATTGTAGCGAGGCTTGCCGTCGGACTGCTTGCGCTTCTTCTTGCGGTCGCCGCCTGTGGCCGTCGAGGGAGCCGGTGATGAGACCGGCGGCCGGAACGCGCCCGAGGAAGCGCCGGTGGCGACAAGAGCTGCCGCCGCTCCAGGGTTAGCTCCAGGGGCAGAACCAGCGGCGAGCAGGGTGCTGGCGGCCTCCATCTTGTGGGTGCGATCCACGCGCGTCTCCTCCTGAAGAAGATAGGCGTGCACCCACATGAAGGAGGGGAGCGGGTTCATGGCGTTGATGACGCCGAGCGCGTTGGAGTACTTGAGGCTGAGGCCGCGCAGAGTGTTGACGACGAGATCTTTGTCGGTAATGGGATGACCGACGTCGGTGAGGGTGTCCGACAGGCGCTTGAGGCGACAGCAGTAGTCGTGGACGGAGAGATCGCCCTGCTGAAGGGTGTGGAAGTCCTGGAGAGCATAAACTGCGCGCTGAGACGCGTTGTTGAGGAAGAGGGTGCGCACGGCGTTCCAGGCGGAGAAGGCGGTGGCGCGACGCTGGAACACCAGGTCGCGGATCGTCTTCGAAACTGTGAGGTAGATCCACGCGACGATGCAATGGTCGATCTGTGTCCACTCGGCATCGAGCAGACGAGCCTGGGCGTCGACGGTGCCGTCGACGTGATCAATGAGCCCGAGCTTGCGGAAGGTAAGCTCGAAAAGGGAGCTCCAGGAGGCGTAATTGGCATCGTGGAGATCGAGAGTCTCCGGCACATGGTGACGAATATTCATCAGGGGAATAGAGGAGGGAGAGACGGCCAGCACAGGCGCGGCATGGAAAGGATTGAGGTCCTGTGTGGCGGCGCCGGAAGGACCGGAGGAGGAGGAGGTGGAGGAAGGGCTGTGCGCCATGGAGAGGAGTGGAAGGAAGGCAGCGGAAGAGTAGGATCGCAGATTAAGCTGATACCATGAAAGCAAATGAGAGAACGATCGACAGTCGTATTGATCAGTTGTTCCGGTATTTGTACATCGGTGAATACTGTTGGGCGTCCGACAATTGAGGAGCACCACTCACAATCTCAACAGAAAGAGGAAACGGCCAGAGCTGAAACTGAATCCCTGAAGAAACGGCTAAGCCTAACTATACTCGCTAACAGTCTGCGTCATGTCCGTGCCGGTGCCGCACGTGCTACCCGCTGAGCGGTACCTCGTCGGCCGCGTCGGCCCGCCGGGCCACTGCTCCTACCGCTGCATCGTGCGCTACGGCTACCGCGACGTGCACCAGGACGTGGACTCCTTCGAGACGGAGCTCGTCGAGAGCCTCGCCACCTTCATCAGGCTCGACGCGCTGTTCCGGCGGAGCGACGCCGTCGCCGAGCGGCGGGACAGCGGCTACTACGAGCGCGAGGACACGCTCATCATCAACGGGAGCAACCCGCTGCGGCGCCACCTCGGCTACGACGACGACGGGCCGCCGTCCGCCGACGAGAACGGGGGGATAGAGCTCGCCGCGGAAAGAGGAGCAGTGGCGAAAGCAGTGCGACGAGGAGGGGCTCCACCTGCTGACGCTGCTCCTCCAGTGCGCCAAGTCCGTGAACGCCGACAACCTCGACGACGCTCATTCAATTGGAGGAGGCAACAGTAGGACGCCCGCCGCCGGAGCAGCGACAGCGGCGCCGCCGGGAGGGCGATGTAGCTCCGCGATCCGCGAGGAGATGACCAGCACAGCTCACGGCGGTGGGGCGGGGACGGAGGAGAAGGGCGAGGCGGCGGGGCTGCTGGGCTTCCTGGGGCTCGACATGGTGCGCCTCCTCCGGGCGCCGCCCATGCCGGAGAAGCTGTCGGCGAGGACGCTGCGGGCGCAGCGGAGCACCCGCTTCCTCCCCCACCTCAGCTGGCTGCGCTTCTTTCCACACGTGGGGTCCACAAGCAAATAGAGAAATAGAGGGCTGAGTTGAGTTGTTGCTGGAGTTGGACTATAATTTGAAGGGCCTCTACCTTTGAGTTGAGCCTGCAAAAGAGTTTTGAAGGCCTCAATTTAGACGTCCTTGCTGGAGTTGCTCTTAGGGTAGGAACGTATCGAGGCAAATTAAACGGCGCGTGTTAACAATTTACAGTGCAAATTAAATGTGTGAGCTGTACTTTTGTTTGCGTGTGATGACATCAGGAATTACCTAACTGATGCTTTTATACGTTGCTGCATCTTGTGTTGCTGATGGATTGAAGCCGCCTACACATGATTGTTCCTTCATCCTGTTGTTGTTTATGCACTTGTTTATACATGAGACATTTTTTTTTGAGAATCTTATACATGAGACTCATGATATTTGCATCCGGATAATCTGTTGTTTTTTTTATTAGATAGATGGGCTGGTGGGCTACCATCGAACCGTTTTTTTTTCTTCTTGCTTGTGCATCGGTAGTGGCCCAAACCCAATCTAAATGGCGACGTTCTTCCGAGAAAATAACCGATGCTGTGCGCCTTCGTACGTAGTACGTACGTATGTTTCCAACACTGCTGATCTAGCATCCTCGCAATAATCCAGATCTAGAAGAGCTCGGTCGATCGGGGCTCAATCAATCGATCCTCAGGCGATAATAGATCATGTCGCAGCCGCGCTCGTCGGTTGGGGCTGGACGACCCCTCACCGCCCTGAGGAGGTCCTCGCGGCTGATCAAGATGGGCGCGTCGGATCAGGATCGGATCCTGGCGCTCATGAAGGAGAGGAAGGCTCTCATCCAGATCCAGAAGGAGAGGATTGTTCGCGACGGTAATCTCGAGGAATACTTGGCGGGGGCGGCGACATATGATAGGGGTAGGCATCAAGGGACCACCGGACCAAACCAGCCGCAGGATTGCAAAAGAGCACTTGGGCAAGCGTTCTGAGAGATTTCACGAATCATATTGTGAAGCTGTGGCTATGGCTAACAATCTCATGGAGTATGAGGAGGCCATCGTCAAGCAGTTCCGTAACAAGGGCTACGCCTACGACTATTTTGACGATGATGAGGAAGAGAATGACAGCGACCTGGTCACGGACGATGAGGAAGAGGACGGCAACGACGACCAGGAGAATTAGATCGAGTAGGGTTATTAGGGTTATTACTATACTGTAATCATCGATGTTCTCGTGTCTTATTTTCTACTGGTGATCCCTACGTTACGTTATTGTTCTTTGTCAAGACTCGTGAATCTCTATGGCCTATCTGATTCAAATGAGTACTTTCTGCACTAACTCTTGTTGACGCAATATTAGTTGTATTGTCTTTTGCCATGATCTTCTAGAATCTGCTAATTAGTTATCAGTTTATGCCGACCTCGATCTGTCTTTACAGTGTAGGAGTCATATTTGTAGACGGGTGAGTTATGCACTGTTTCATCACCAAAGAAAGCATATGCATACTTACACACGTATGGGCTGCAAGTTTGCTCGTCCCTTCATGATATATCAAGGCCGGGCGGCCCATGGAGGATTTTGGGCCTTCTCTTTTTACGTAGGAATACTGCAATTTGCCGATCCAGTCCATCACGAGATTCGCTTTGCATTCTTGCCCGTCTCCTCCCTCCGTCGCTCCCTCAGAAGTCAGAAAGGACACCTCAGAAGTCAGAACGGACACTGAAAATTCCCCCGCAGGCGGCGGGCAGCCGTCAGGCACGCTTCAGCCAGCCACCGACCACGGACCACCGCCTCCATTTCAACCACTGCGACGACCAGCTTCTGCGTGGTTCCACTCCCAGGCAGCCAAGCCAAGTGCTGGCCGCCTGACCCCGCAGGATCTAGAGAGAGGGCCGGTGCGGCTGCTCGGCTAGGTGGTCAGTCTTCTTTGCCCCTGCGTGTGTGTGACAACACCAGAATACCAGATGCTCCAATTATTGAGTCGATTTATGTTTGGGCAGCCTCCCACCTGCGTCCGGGATTTGGCTCAGCTGGAGATTCAGGATCTGCAGCTTCGATTCATCAGATCAGGTCAGTGGGGAATGATGTTCTACCTACGTGTGCATTTCCAGTCCGATGTAGTATACCTGGTGATTATTCTGGCGAGGTCTCTTTGCGCTGTTGGAAGTATACTGTAGATTTGATATCCCAATTTTCGCGGTTACAGAGAGAATGGGAACTAAAATTAGCTTACTCCCAAAAGTTTGATGCTTTCAGCAGAATAAAGGCACAGGTTAAGAATAGAGTTTTATTCTGCACTTAGCTGTATAGTGAACTTCGCATGGTAGCATTTCATCTGTTTACTCACTCGAAAGGCTAAACATAGATGATAGCGAATGCATGGCAGCTCAGCTGCTTGTCCTAAAAGGAATATGAGATGATTTAGAATTTCTTTGCCAGTTGTTCTCAAGTAAGAAGCATCAAGTGGTATGACGTAGGATTCACAGTTGTTAACTTCCCATATAGATGCTGACAACAGTAAGGTGCCAAATTATATAGGTTGCAAGGCCAACCTAATCCAACATACCTGCGACAGATTTCTTTTCATATGCCAATCCTGTTATTTTTGTTCTAAGTAGAAGTCTTTCGCGGTTGTTAATGGCCACCTTTTCGAATACTTCCGTCAATATCATGTCTATGTAATTTGTTCAGTGTAAAAAAATGTTTTCGTATGAGTTACATCTAGTGAATACAAGATTCTCTTTGGATGCATGTGTTCAAGACTTGATTATCTAAATGAGCATCGGGATATTCTTTTTCAGAAAAAAGGTTTTATTCTGAGTGGTCATACTTGTATAAACAAAACTTGATTTTCTCCTTCAATACTTATATTTCAATATCAACACCACCTACTGAACAAAAAGTAACCATAAGTAGGCGAACTGTCAAGCATGGAGCATGTATCTTAAGATAGTGACACCATGGAAATTTGCTTTCTTCTTTTTCGCGAGCAGACAGGTCACAGGTCCTTCTGTCTCCCATTACATACTATTGGTCGCCCCTACATTTCATTCCTACTATTCTCAAAGAATCTATTCTAATCACCTATTCCCTCACTTTCCCCTTCACCCTTGAGAGGTCATCTCCGATTCATCACCCACGAATTCCTTCATACACAGGCCATCATCAAACGAGATTGAGAATCAGCAAGGACTGACAAGAAGATGCTGAAGAAACTGCTGCCAAAGACTAAGAGCAAGAAGAAGGAGGCAGCCTCCTCTGCCATACCCACGTTGGATCGGCTCCATGAGGTCTGTCATCCCTTTTGCACCTAATTCTTCGATTTTCTTATATGTTCCTGATCTTTAATCTTGATGCGCTTGTGTTCCATAAGGAGTCCTACAACTTCTTCTGTTGGCAAGATAGAGCTGTATTAGGGGCATCACAGGTCATGAAACACAAGAAGTTATATCAAATCTCCCTGAGGCCATGGAGATTTAATATGTTCTCATACAAAAAGAATTTAGATGTGCCAACTGATCACCTGTAAAATAAATAAAGTCATTTTTTCTTAGAATGGTACGCACTCCCCTTCTTAAGAGTATGCTAGAAGAACTCCCTGGCCTATTTCATTATTTTTTCTCTCGAAAGTTGGAAAACAGCATTGTCGAAGTATATGCTAAAACCAATGTCATGAAACAAGCCTATCCATCTTCGGTTGAATGCTGTAATGTAAACATGTGTGTTTATGAATTCAATGGATTTTCAGAAGATAAAGAGTGGAAGAATACAACAGAGACTAGAAGTCCTCATGTTTGAAATAAAAGAGAGGAAGAAGTCCCTTCTAGTTAAAAGCTGCCAGCCTGTCCTAGTTGTTGACCCTTTAGGGAGGATGTGTGTCGAAGAATATAATCAGCGACATTCAAGATGGTCAGCTGTATTTTCAATCCTAGTCAAATTTTGTTCAGATATTTGTAGACGGGTGAGTTATGCACTGTTTCATCACCAAAGAAAGCATATGCATACTTACACACGTATGGGCTGCAAGTTTGCTCGTCCCTTCATGATATATCAAGGCCGGGCGGCCCATGGAGGATTTTGGGCCTTCTCTTTTTACGTAGGAATACTGCAATTTGCCGATCCAGTCCATCACGAGATTCGCTTTGCATTCTTGCCCGTCTCCTCCCTCCGTCGCTCCCTCAGAAGTCAGAAAGGACACCTCAGAAGTCAGAACGGACACTGAAAATTCCCCCGCAGGCGGCGGGCAGCCGTCAGGCACGCTTCAGCCAGCCACCGACCACGGACCACCGCCTCCATTTCAACCACTGCGACGACCAGCTTCTGCGTGGTTCCACTCCCAGGCAGCCAAGCCAAGTGCTGGCCGCCTGACCCCGCAGGATCTAGAGAGAGGGCCGGTGCGGCTGCTCGGCTAGGTGGTCAGTCTTCTTTGCCCCTGCGTGTGTGTGACAACACCAGAATACCAGATGCTCCAATTATTGAGTCGATTTATGTTTGGGCAGCCTCCCACCTGCGTCCGGGATTTGGCTCAGCTGGAGATTCAGGATCTGCAGCTTCGATTCATCAGATCAGGTCAGTGGGGAATGATGTTCTACCTACGTGTGCATTTCCAGTCCGATGTAGTATACCTGGTGATTATTCTGGCGAGGTCTCTTTGCGCTGTTGGAAGTATACTAGGAAGGGAGGGACATCTGTATACTGTAGATTTCATATCCCGATTTTCGCGGTTACAGAGAGAATGGGAACTGAAATTAGCTTACTCCCAAAAGTTTGATGCTTTCAGCAGAATAAAGGCACAGGTTAAGAATAGAGTTTTATTCTGCACTTAGCTGTATAGTGAACTTCGCATGGTAGCATTTCTTTTTTTTTTAGGGAAACAGGAAGGGCAAGAGCATCATATGGAGAGCTGTCTCTTATACACATCTAGATGTGTATAAGAGACAGCACTTTAGCTGTAGCTAAACCGACAGTTGGAGAGATTGGCGACATAGCAACCTCTCGTGTTCACTGATACCGTGGTGCCTGCCCTTAGAAATGTTGTAAATTCAGCTTTGTTGTAGAAGGTCCGACCAGCGCATGTGTTACTTACCTCAGGGCTCTTGTTTTTATGGAGAGCAGTGTGTTTCATCTGATTAAAGCTTTGCCGGGAGTATGTTTTCATCGCTGGTGCTGTGCAAAGCGCTATAAATGGAAGAAAATGAATCGTTGTTAATGACTGAAAACGAAACTGAGTTGAATTAGCAACCACAAATATTGCCTGGATTTCACGGCTTCTAGAGATTTTTTTCCTGATTTTTGGTAGGGTACAGGTGAGGTACGGTCCACGCATGTAGATGCAAGTACCAAAAAGGTTGTGATCTGAATAATTTTTTTTTTTGAAAATCAAGGCAGGAGCGCTGCCGATTCATCAAGGAGAAGGGAGCGAAATGTTACAAGGTTGATATAACAGAAAATAGCACAGCACTCAAAGGGGGTAATCATGGATTAAACAAAATAATTCTCAATCTGCCCACAGGCAGCTGCACGAAGTTGCATTTCCTCCTTAATCAGCACAAGGATACTTGGCGGTGGGGCTGCAACTCCGTCAAAAATCCTTCGGTTCATCTCTTTCCATAAGTTCCTTGATTCGCGCCTCCTTCCCCAAACCTTGCTGCAGAGCACCATTCCACCAATCTTCCACAGTCGTTGTCCTTGAGGGAGCAATGACCAGACCTCCAGTTGCCGAAGAAACCAGGAGCCAGACTTCCTGGGCATAGACACAATGCAAGCATAGATGAGCAGCTGACTCCGGTACTTGATGGCATAGGGAACAGATTCGATCACACGGCCAGTGCCTAGCCATGAGCTTGTCAGCCGTTAGGATTTTTTCCTGCACCAGCAACCATCCAAAAAGCCTGTGCTTCCCTTATGCCTTGGCATGCCATAAGTCCTTCCAATTGAAACTGAATAATCTCCGGCATATTGTTGTGACTCGTAGCACATTCAAGGACTCCAGACACATCGAAAGAAGCAAGTCAATCTTATTGCCGAGCCGACAAAACATACGGTGGACATGTGTAGGAGAAAAAAAAAGCAGTCAATCTTCTTGCCGAGCCGGCAAAACACACCGTGGACATGTGTCGGAGAAGAAAAAAAAACTTTTAGTTTGACCAGTGTGTTGAATTTTATCTGTTGTTGGGGCAAATAACTTTTTCTTGCACAAGCTCGGACATCCAATGGATGAAGATGGAAGTTCTGAGGCCATCCCCAGGCAACGTTTTCACCCAGGCAAATTGCCAAATGCGACCTAACAAAACAAGTCCGTTCTTGCCTTCTTGCCTTCCGTTCTTGCCTGACCAGGTTAAGTTCTGCGGCCATCCCCAGGCAACGTTTTCACCTAGGCAAATTGTCCAGATCCCAACCAAACAAGATCTTAAAAATCAAAACAGTGCCAGCTGACTGGAGTTAAGTCTGCCTCGATGAAATAAGGCGCAAGAGGAGCACGCAAAGAGGTCAAAGGCAGTTATTCTGCCTTCAGACGTCCAGCTCCACCTCAAGCTCATCCTGTTTCTAAGAAAAAGAAAAGACCTGTACAACTTTACAAATTTACTATTGCATGTTGTATCTGCCTCACGTCCTCTCAGTTCATTCGCCTCATCATTGGCATTTTCAATGTCTGTCATCAATATTTGCGCACCACAGCCATTAGCATTTTATAAATATAAGGTCCAGGAGAAACTTAACAACAAAAAACAAGTGTAGATAATGACAAGCTTTTAAGATGTTACCTCAACCCGCTTAATAAGCCTTTGTAGTGGAAAGAAAATGGCAAATGGAATCTAAGAATGACTCAAGAATAGCGTTGACAGCAGATTAACCAGACTACCAGAGCCCACGAAGCATCAACAGTGATCATGCTGCCAAGCTTGG
Source organism: Echinochloa crus-galli (assembly GCA_900205405.1). Lineage (NCBI taxonomy): Eukaryota > Viridiplantae > Streptophyta > Magnoliopsida > Poales > Poaceae > Echinochloa > Echinochloa crus-galli. The sequence continues at coordinate 1,443,354 of OAMR01000309.1, forward strand.
TGGATGTAGCAATGACATAGGTCGGGTTCACTCCGGCGGGAGTGAATTCTCTCATTGCCACTGGAATTTATATAGATCCCTTCAATGCCATTGAAATTTCTTGCTTCCCTTGACTGCCATTGTTTCAAATTCTCAATTCCCTGGTTGTCATTCCCGTTAAAATCTGTTAAACTGCATCCACTAACAGCTTGGCCCGCATCCACTCTCTTTGGTATCTTCTCCCCGCCGCATGCCAGACACTCACACGCCCAAAAAGCATCAGGCGAGCGACAACGTAATAGACCAACCTAATGGTAAATTAACAGATTCTAAAGGTAATGGCAACCAAGGAATTGAGAATTTGAAACAATGGCAGTCAAGGGAAGCGAGAAATTCTAATGGCATTGAGGGAATCCATATAAATTCCAGTGGCAATGAAGGAATTCACTCCAGCGGATGGGCACTCCACTGATCTTGTAAGGCCCTGAAGGGCAAAAAAAACATTAAAAAACTAAGGCTACATTATCAAGTGGAACATGACAGGAAAAATCAACTCATCTGCATGTTCGAATGAATGGAGGCATGCATGCAGCTTAAGAAGCTGCAAGAACACAATGGTTTACATAACTATACTAGCATTATTAATTTCCTTCCTGTCCAACATAGCTGTCGACAATTTGTTCAACTACTAAGCAACTTTTACAAAGAAGTGAGTTTCTATTTCCATTGTTTAAACCTCATAAACCAAAATGTTTCCAGCAGTTCAATGACACCATGTAGATAGTGTGCCAACTAAGACAAACTATGTAACCTATATCTAGAATGTTTTATTTATTTCTATCTATCTGAAGACAAACTATGTAACCTATATCTAGAATGTTTTATTTATTTCTATCTATCTGAAGACAAACTATGTAACCTATATCTAGAATGTTTTATTTATTTCTATCTATCTGAAGACAAACTATGTAACCTATATCTAGAATGTTTTATTTATTTCTATCTATCTGAAGACAAACTATGTAACCTATATCTAGAATGTTTTATTTATTTCTATCTATCTGAAGACAAACTATGTAACCTATATCTAGAATGTTTTATTTATTTCTATCTATCTGAAGACAAACTATGTAACCTATATCTAGAATGTTTTATTTATTTCTATCTATCTGAAGACAAACTATGTAACCTATATCTAGAATGTTTTATTTATTTCTATCTATCTGAAGACAAACTATGTAACCTATATCTAGAATGTTTTATTTATTTCTATCTATCTGAAGACAAACTATGTAACCTATATCTAGAATGTTTTATTTATTTCTATCTATCTGAAGACAAACTATGTAACCTATATCTAGAATGTTTTATTTATTTCTATCTATCTGAAGACAAACTATGTAACCTATATCTAGAATGTTTTATTTATTTCTATCTATCTGAAGACAAACTATGTAAACTATATCTAGAATGTTTTATCTATCTAACTGACAGTGCCATCAATGACAACCCATGCTCGTATCACATCACACATACAGAAAACCGGCATATACACAAGTCCCAGAGTCCAAAAATGGATTCTCCAACAGTCAATTCGTCTATTCAAGAAAATGGACAGTAGTTGCTAAATGATCTTTATATTAGCACAAGTCGTTCTATGGTAATGCGATGTGGTCTCTTAAGAGATAAAACAGCTACAGAAACATAAATTAAAAAAGGATAGATGGAAAATGCCGTCTACATGCATCGACTAAAATCTAGTGAAGGTACACTACATATTAAGCTAACCAGCTTAAGACAAACTGACTCAGGCTCACAGTATAGGCAACATTATAGATCACTGATTAGGAACCACATACGAAACTAACCATGCATCCACACTACTCGGTCAATCGAATGTGATTTGAGGGCAAAGCACACCAGCCAGCATGGCATCACACAGTTCACACCACAAGTAGAGGGGCAGCATACCAGATATGAGGAGGTCTGACTTGAGTTGCTTGAGGAACCACTCTCTTCCCCATGAAGCGCCCAGCAAGCAGGATCAGCACTGTCCCGGGCATGATGGTCAACCTGCACAAACGAATGGACAAATCAAATCTCAACAGAAATGAATACTTTGTGCTTTCAAGCATTATGATATACAGAAACAAACTAACATGTTACCAATTTACTGTAACCTTACAAGCACTGGGATGTGTAGTTAAGATTCAGTGATATCACTATCTTAAGATACATGCTCCATATTTCAGAGTTTGCCTACTTGTGCCTACTTTTTGTTCAACAGGTGCTGATTTTGAAAATTAAGTTTTCAACAATAAAAAGAAGTTTTGATGATATATAGACCACTGACATTAGAAACCATATTATGGAAAATAATACCGGGTGCCCATTCAAGTAATCAAGCCTTGATATTTGAAATCTGCATCTCTCTGACAGTAAATGTGGGTCCCAAGAGAGCCCCTTGAATCCATTGGCTGTATCTCATATAAATATGATTTCATTGTAGTGGACAAAATCCTTGAACAGGACATTGACTAAGTTCCAAAAAGTGAAAAATCTGATAGACACATACAACTTCTACTGGCAACAGAAACAACAAAATGGGCACATAAAAAAAATCTGTTACAAGTATGTCCAATTCGTCTTATTTTCCTTTTAGGATAAGTGAGCTGCCATGCAATTGCTATCATATATGTTTATGCTTTTGAATGACTAAATAGATGAATTGGATGATAATAAATTCACCACACACCTAAGAGCAGAACAAAGGGGGTATTCTTAACTCATGTCTTTATTCTCTCTTTTTTTAAAAAAAAAAAAAGCTAACTCATGGCATTAATGATATTCTTAAAGCATTTAACTTTTGCACTGACTTACGATAGGGGTCTCTTTTGATCAGTTAAACTTCTTTCTTCAACTGCGTACACTGCATCATCTCCCCCACAGCTGTTCCTAATTCCTAAGACACTTCAGCAGCACAAAGCAATGCACAATGGCAGCACCTGTACTATAATGAACTGTAAGCAAATACACATAAGTATGCAACTGTATTGTTCTTGAGATTTACCTGATCAATAAAAGCTACAAACCAACAAGCTCCAGTTGATACAAATCCCCACAAGATGGAAACCGCGTAGAAGCTGGTTCCATGGTTGAAAACTTGAAGTGCAACTGGAACCGTGAAGCCAGTGGGTTGCAGCACAACCGTGCAACTGCTATCAGCCTGGTGAAGCAGGAGTGCAGGACACTAAGGCGATTGTTGTTAAATTGCTGCACAGATGGAAACAAGTGCAAATCTTGTAATGTACTGAGTCAGCAAATTTCAGTACAAAGACCCATCACTCCAATTCTATCAGACTATTCCAAATAATGTCATCAAGCAATGAGGTTCTGCGAAACAGTCACTGATATTCCAACAAATATGCAATAACGGAATCATATCAAACATGCATCCCGATGGTCTGTTAGACAACAGGCAATAACTTTCAATTTGTTCATTACTACATCCAAATTCATATGGTAGATTAATCCATATAGTATACTCAAAGAAATTAATAGAAGACAATAAAACCGTTTGCCTTGGCAATGCAGTAATAGATAACTCTCACCCGTCCGTGGCTGGCGTGTAAAGGGCAAATCGATTAGCATGAACTGAGAACAGGACAGATTCTGACATTACAATTGGATAGAATTGTGAAAGAAACCGAACCTACAGAAACACAACGGCTAATGGCAAAAGGTATTGTTTTGGTTAGGAGTGTGTAAGACCAGAAATCTTAAGACCAGTGCTGTTACAATAAGCAGCACTTGCAATCCGGTTCTTCACTAGCATAAAACACATCCATCATACTAGTAGGTTTAATAAATAGCATAAGTATCACCAGTGTCAAGGTGTGAATTGTGACAAAAACATCATGACTATATAACATGGGAATCACTACTACGAACATAACAACACCAAGACAGTTATTACACCGCAGCAATGAGCAGACACTTGTGGATCACACAAAATGGTACTCCAACTTAGTTTTGGGTAGCTGGACTCATACGGAGACTACATGCAAATAATTAACCCCATTTGCTTCCTGTTCTAGTTGTCCTGGTCGCTGTCATTCTCTTCCTCGTCGTCGGTGTCCTGGTCGCTGTCATTCTCTTCCTCGTCGTCGGTGACCTCAAAATAGTCGTAGGCGTAGCCCTTCTTACGGAACTGCTTGACAATGGACTCCTCATACTCCATGAGATTGTTAGCCATAGCCACTGCTTCATAATACGATTCGCGGAAACTCTCAGGACGCTTGCCCAAGTGCTCTTCACGGAGCCATGGGTAGGGCTTGCGGCTGTGGCGATTCAGTATCATGAAATCGATAGCCTTCTGAGGCACCCTTCTCTTGACCACCTTCGTATTCGTCTTGTCTCCCTCCTTGATCACCTTCTTCTTCCTCTTGTTTCCGGACCCCTCCGCCGTGGTCGCCTTGCAATCCTGCGGCTGGTTTGGTCCGGTGAGTCAGCAAATTTCAGTACAAAGACCCATCACTCCAATTCTATCAGACTATTCCAAATAATGTCATCAAGCAATGAGGTTCTGCAAAACAGTCACTGATATTCCAACAAATATGCAATAACGGAATCATATCAAACATGCATCCCGATGGTCTGTTAGACAACAGGCAATAACTTTCAATTTGTTCATTACTACATCCAAATTCATATGGTAGATTAATCCATATAGTATACTCAAAGAAATTAATAGAAGACAATAAAACCGTTTGCCTTGGCAATGCAGTAATAGATAACTCTCACCCGTCCGTGGCTGGCGTGTAAAGGGCAAATCGATTAGCATGAACTGAGAACAGGACAGATTCTGACATTACAATTGGATAGAATTGTGAAAGAAACCGAACCTACAGAAACACAACAGCTAACATGGTCCCTTGATGCCTATCCCTATCATATGTCGCCGCCCCCGCCAAGTATTCCTCGAGATTACCGTCGCGAACAATCCTCTCCTTCCGGATCTGGATGAGAGCCTTCCTCTCCTTCTTGAGCGCTAGGATCCGATCCTGATCCGACGCGCCCATCTTCTTCATCTTGATCAGCCGCGGGGACCTCCTGAGGGCGGTGAGGTGTCGTCGTCCAGCCCCAACCTCCTGCTGCTCCGACGAGCGCGGCTGCGACATGATCTATTATCGCCTGAGGATCGATTGATTGAGCCCCGATCGACCGAGCTCTTCTAGATCTGGATTGCGAGGATTCCAGGTCGGGTCGGGTCGGGTCGGATACGGAAGGAGAGGATATATCTATATATACCGCCGCAGCCGGCAACCCTACGCCGTATCGGGTCCATATGGGCCAGGCCTATTCGATTCATTTACCTGGTTTGGTTTGGGCCCAATAATATTGTTTTGGAAAAAGTCCTTTTTACTTCCCTCAACTATCATCGAAGTTCGGATTTCTTCCCTCATCTATAAAACCGGGTATTTAACATCCCTCAACTATTCAATCCGGTTGATTTAGGTCCTTCCGGCGGTTTTGAGGCCGGTTTACACATACACGGCGACACACCGCGTCACCGCCTCCGTCCGACCCTCTCCCCCCACTCCGTTCCCCACGTCCTGGCGATGCGCCACCCCTCGCCGCCCAAGGAGCTCCCGGCCGCCGGGGCCGAGATCCAAGCACGCCGCTGATCCCCGCCGCCCACCGCAGGCCGAGGATGCTCCCGCTCCGACAGCCGCGCCCACCTTCCCCACCGACCTGCACCGCGCGCTTCTCCGTCCCCGACCCGCGCTCTGGTGTCTGCCGCCGCAGGGGAAGGCGACGAAGAAGGGGAAGACGGCGGAGGAGAAGCCAGCGGGCGACACGGCGTGGACGACAAGCCGACGTACCTACACGTGCGGGGCAGTTAGGGCCAGGTCACGGACAGCCACGGCTTCGCTGTAAGACCAGAAATCTTAAGACCAGTGCTGTTACAATAAGCAGCACTTGCAATCCGGTTCTTCACTAGCATAAAAAACATCCATCATACTCGTAGGTTTAATAAATAGCATAAGTATCACCAGTGGCAAGGTGTGAATTGTGACAAAAACATCATGACTATATAACATGGGAATCACTACTACGAACATAACAACACCAAGACAGTTATTACACCGCAGCAATAGAAGTATGTCTGAATCTGAAACTCTGAATCAACTAACAGTCTAACACCCTGCAGAGTGGAAAGAAGGACCGAGGCTGACGTGATTTACTCGCAAGGAGTCTATTGTCGTCGATCATGCGGCGGCGGCAACCGAAGATGATGGCGCGCCCCTTTCTAATCCGGCGCCTCCCTCTTTCTCCCGATCGTGTTTTTGCGGGTTGTGCGGCGCCGGCGGCTGTCGCGGGCTCGCCGCGTAGGCCCACTTCACTGGAGCGGGCAGATTTGCGGCGCCATGCGGGTACGCGGGGCGGGCTTGCCCAGCGGGCTTGCGGCAAAGGCCGCCCCGCTTGCATCCTGACTTTTGGGTCATCGGGTCGACCCAAAACTTAGAAAAATGAACTACATGGCATGGTATGTAATTTATTTAGAAGGTAAAATGAACTAAGGTGGCTGACAAAAAAACACCATTAGATATCCACTTGCATCCCTACTTTATTAATTAGGAAGTGTCTAGATGTCAATCGGGTGATCAACTGACATATGAGCATTTGTCAATCGACGTTTGTTGCCATGGGCAGATCGAACGACAAATCAGTTCTTAGGTGAAACTTAGTGTTAATGGACCCTCAATATAACATAGCGCACCCGTTAACATACAAAAACAATAGGAAAAAGTTCTTTTTACATCCCTCGACTATCGTCAAAGTTCGGATTTCGTCCCTCATCTATAAAACCGGGTATTTAACATCCCTCAACTATTCAATCCGGTTGATTTAGGTCCTTCGGCGGTTTTGTGGCCGGTTTACGCTGACGTCACCTCCACCAGGGCGCGCCGCGCCTCCTTGTCCCGCGGCCCGCGGCGGCGCCGACACCTCCGCGTTGTGCCACGAGTGCGTGGTGCTCATCCGCGCCGCGACGGACAGGAGGTTCGCGCTCGCTGCCGCGCACGCCGCCTACTTTCGCTCGCTCGCCGCCGTCGGGGATGCGCTACAGCGCTTCGCGGCGTCCGCAGTCCACGCTCGCGCCGGCCACGCCCAAGCCCAGCTCAACGCCCGTGCTCAGGCTCCCGCCTTCCCCCGCCAAGCCATCGAGGAGCCGCTCCATAACACGGAACACGGACGCGACGGCGGGAGCGACAAGGCGGCGTCGTCGTCCCCGAGGCGGGCTCGTGATTGGCGGCGGCGGACTCACCCGCTCGGCGAAGCCGTGGCTGTCCGTGACCTGGCCCTAACTGCCCCGCACGTGTAGGTACGTCGGCTTGTCGTCCACGCCGTGTCGCCCGCTGGCTTCTCCTCCGCCGTCTTCCCCTTCTTCGTCGCCTTCCCCTGCGGCGGCAGACACCAGAGCGCGGGTCGGGGACGGTGAGGACGGGGACAGAGAAGCGCGCGGTGCAGGTCGGTGGGGAAGGTGGGCGCGGCTGTCGGAGCGGGAGCATCCTCGGCCTGCGGTGGGCGGCGGGGATCAGCGGCGTGCTTGGATCTCGGCCCCGGCGGCCGGGAGCTCCTTGGGCGGCGAGGGGTGGCGCATCGCCAGGACGTGGGGAACGGAGTGGGGGGAGAGGGTCGGACGGAGGCGGTGACGCGGTGTGTCGCCGTGTATGTGTAAACCGGCCTCAAAACCGCCGGAAGGACCTAAATCAACCGGATTGAATAGTTGAGGGATGTTAAATACCCGGTTTTATAGATGAGGGACGAAATCCGAACTTTGACGATAGTCGAGGGATGTAAAAAGAACTTTTTCCTATTGTTTTTGTATGTTAACGGGTGCGCTATGTTATATTGAGGGTCCATTAACACTAAGTTTCACCTAAGAACTGATTTGTCGTTCGATCTGCCCATGGCAACAAACGTCGATTGACAAATGCTCATATGTCAGTTGATCACCCGATTGACATCTAGACACTTCCTAATTAATAAAGTAGGGATGCAAGTGGATATCTAATGGTGTTTTTTTGTCAGCCACCTTAGTTCATTTTACCTTCTAAATAAATTACATACCATGCCATGTAGTTCATTTTTCTAAGTTTTGGGTCGACCCGATGACCCAAAAGTCAGGATGCAAGCGGGGCGGCCTTTGCCGCAAGCCCGCTGGGCAAGCCCGCCCCGCGTACCCGCATGGCGCCGCAAATCTGCCCGCTCCAGTGAAGTGGGCCTACGCGGCGAGCCCGCGACAGCCGCCGGCGCCGCACAACCCGCAAAAACACGATCGGGAGAAAGAGGGAGGCGCCGGATTAGAAAGGGGCGCGCCATCATCTTCGGTTGCCGCCGCCGCATGATCGACGACAATAGACTCCTTGCGAGTAAATCACGTCAGCCTCGGTCCTTCTTTCCACTCTGCAGGGTGTTAGACTGTTAGTTGATTCAGAGTTTCAGATTCAGACATACTTCTATTCGCTCTGTTCGTTTGGATTGTTTCCAGCGAGTCAACAATGTTTTTCTCTCAGCAAAAACCAACGCAAGCCACCAGCCACCAACCAGCCAGCAGTGTTTTTCTCTCAGCAAAAACCAGCACCAGGCACCAGCCACCAGCCAAACGAACAGGGCAATTATTGGTTGTTCTTAGCAGGGTGTTAGTTGATTCAGGAACACTTTGAATCATGAGAAAGACGTCAATTAGAATCCCCTGATTTAAGCTAGCATCGCTCCTGCTCATTTTCAAGTCTTCCTACATATCTACAGATCGAGGTGTATATGTAGCATATTGATCTCATCGAGAGTTAGCTGACAAACTAGGCAGAAGTGCAGAACCCTGCCTTGCATCGATGCCGTTTCTGAAATCTACTACAGAGTACTCCGCAAAGAAGACTTTGGGTTTTGACAAACACCTGTTATTTGTTTTAGTTACTGCACAAAAAAGCTGATAGATAGCTGGATGGGTTACTTGCTTATGCCAATGTAATCAGTAAAACTGACCACGAACGAAAGCATATGGCCGTGCAGAATACGCGGACGCTGCGGGCTGCCGCAACGACCGCAAAAATCAAACGGCATTATGCGGGCCGCCGCATCTGCCCGTGACGGCGATAGCGGCGTGAGCGGACGCGGGGCGGGCAGCCGCAACCCGCCCCGCTTGCATCCTGATCCAAAAGTAGTTATAGTTGTATCCCTATAATAAAGCCCCGGTCAATCATTTGCCGGCTCTCTTTCAGCAACCACGTAGCTAATTTTCATCCATCATTCAAGTTACTAGAGAAACAGAGGAATATAAAAATTTCATCTCTATTTTCTTTCATAATCATCAGAAGCGCTTAAAGCAATGCTCAGCATGCCGATAGCTGAAAATTCTTTTTCGTTAAGTAACATCCAAGCACGCCTTCTCTAAGCTACAAGTGCTTTGTCTTTTGACTTCTGAATTCATCAGCTCATACAGGCTTTAACAGCTACCACACAATCGAATCATGTGAAGCATTATCCGCCAGAAATTTTTACAACAAAAAAAATACAGAACATTTTTGCGTCACATTAGGAGTTAGAATCATTGCTGTGCATGTAACATAAATCAATAGAAGAGGGCCATGGCACTGAAACTATTCATCTTGTGATTTACCGTGCAATATCATCTGACCAAGCCATGTAGACATGTATTACTGCACCAAAGTACAAAGAGCATATAAGCCATCCTGCAGTGCACCTCCACCACGAAATGAAATCATGGTTCATTTAACCTGCACATATGTATGTGACAGAAAGAAAAAAAAGATAATAGTATTAAGGTAGTACACCATAATTCATCCTTCTTTCTCTTTTGGCATCTCCATCAGCAGCGGTGCAATAACTACAGAATAGCAGCAATCGTGGTCCTCGCATATTTTGATTTTTGAGTTGCGTAATAGTCTCGAACATGATGACAGCTCAAAATTACTTTTCATGATGTATCTTCGGAGAATGCTCCTCACATCGTGTTTAGATGCAAAATAAGGGTTGGAAATTTGGAGAGTCTTTGTAATCATTACGATAATGGAGCATTTCGTTTGTATGTGTAAAAGATTATCAAAAAAGGATTAATTAGTCTCAAAATGTTCGTTTTACGGAGTACAACAAAATGTACAATTAATTTACATTTAATACTCCATGCATGTGTCGACATTTTAATGTGATGAAAATCTTTTTTTTCATAGTGACCTTTAGGGCATGTACAACGGTCCGTCGATTGCCGTCGACATGCAACAAAATTTTACGAAAACCCCCTCCCACAGCGTAAGTTACTGCCCACCCGTCGTCTCGTTCGACTACGGCAGCAGCGCGTGCTCCCAGACGAGTCGGCGACGCCGGCGCGCGCTGTATCAAGGCCGTGTTTCACAAGTTTGGGAAATTTTTTTTCTCAAAGGGAATCTTGCATGCATGAAGTATTAAATGAAGTCTATTTGCAAAACCTTTTTAGGATGAGTGTAACTTTACGCAACGAATCTAATCAGTCTAATTAATCCATGTTTTGCTACAGTAACCATGCTCTAATCGTCCGGTCAAAGGCCTCATTAGATAGGTCTCGCGAAATAGTCTAACGTTGTGAAAGTAGTTTTGTAAACTGATTTTTTTTTTGAGATTACACAAAACAACGCAGACGCTCACACACGCACGCACACTCACCCCTATAAATACACTACGCAAACCCTACCACTATGAGCACCTCCGAAGAACTGAGTAGAGCACCGACAGATCTGGAGATTCTTATTTTTTTTGAGATTGAGATTACACAAAACAACGCAGACGCTCACACACGCACGCACACTCACCCCTATGAATACACGTACGCAAACCCTAACACTATGAGCACCTCCGGAGAACTGAGCAGAGCACCGACAGATCTGGAGATTCTTATTTTTTTTGAGATTACACAGTACAACGCAGACGCTCACACACGCACGCACACTCACCCTATGAATACACGTACGCAAACCCAAACCCTACCCCTATGAGCACCTCCGAAGAACTGAGCAGAGCACCGGCAGATCTGGAGATTCCCGAAGTCACCATTGGCACCTCGTTGTTGACGGGAACGCCGCTTACCACTTAATGCATAGTGCCGGTAAATCCTGGTAAATCCCAGGAAAAGGTGCGAGCACCAGAATTTGAACTCTGTTGGGTAGCGTCCCACTAGACCGTCCTACCATTGAACTACAAATCCAATCGCATAAACTGACTTTATTTAATACCCTTAATTATTGGTCAAAGTACCTGGAAAAATTTTTCCTTTTAAAAGAAACACGTCCCAAGGCGATGCGAGTCATCAACGGCGACTTGGATCCACTGCGCGAGCATACGTGCGCGCGCGGAGTTCTCTTTGCCGCCAAAGGTTCCTGCCTGTTCTTCCCCTCCCGCCCCCACTGAGCTCCTCAAATACGACATCCTCTCCCGATTTCTAACCCTAGCTTCCAGCTGCGGCGGCCACCATGAGGCTGGAGGAGAAGCAGACGGCGGTGGCGGCGCTCAAGATGCTCAAGGCAGAAGCTTCTCGGGAGAGAAGAGCCGTTGCGGCGCAAACGCGGAAGGGATCGGCAAGATGCGGAAATCGGCGGCGGGCGCCCAGATGCGGAAGGTGAAGGGGAGCTGCGGCGGCGGTGGAGCAGAGAAGTTCAGGCAGCACATCAGCTGTGCCGGAGTACAACGGTGCGGGTGGACCGACCTCCTTCACCAACGGAAGCTGCTTCTTCAACGGCGCCGGTAGCTTCTTTGGTGGTGCAGGACAGAGCGCCATGGCCCAATCATAGATGCTCCATTCTTCGGATCCCACAACCTGGTACTCCTCCACTCGAAATTTTGCTATCTGCATGTTGTTGTTTACCATATACAACTGAATATGCTTTGAGGATTGCCATTTTCATTTTTCTGAATGTATAAGCTGCAGGTTTCTGTAACCTGTAATATCAGTAACCTATAACCTGTAATAATATCAATATCAGTAACCTATAAGCTATATTACTTTGCTGAACATGTACTTGACGTGTCTGTACTGAATGCTTGTTTGCCTATTATTCAGTAGCTACAATTTTAATTTCAGGAGGTTTGGGTGTTAAGCAAGACAGTTGGTTGTTAACTGATGCTCTGGAAGGTGTTGACTGACAGACGAGGAAAATGGTAGATGGTTGCTTGCTAGTGAATAGTGATATTGGACCTATTTTCACTTTCTGTTGAGTTGGTGCACTGGTAAATTTTGGGGAGCCTAGATCTGTAATTGCAGTTTGGATGGCTTGAGTTTGAAATTAGCACATGTACTCTAAACTATGGAATTCCAACATGTTAGACCTAGCTGATGCAGCAGAACAGATGGAGACAGAGTAACTATCAAGTCTCCACATCTGAAACTGCTAAAATTTAGCATTATGGTGAGTCATCTTATTTCAATATTTGGATAATGCAATGTGTCAGCTTATCATGTAGTATGCCCTGACATGCATGCATTCTGTAGCGTTGTTTTTTGATTCTTTCCTGCACTTGGAGTAGATCAGTTGTTTATGTTCCATCCAGGCACAGATTCTTGTAGTTGTAGGCGTAGCTATCCTTTTTCTCATAGGTTGATGTCCTGCCCTCACATCAGATTATCTCTTGACCTCATCATCCTGGGATTATGCATATCATGTAGAATTACAGATGCTAAAATATCCTGTTTTTTTACTGCAGCAACACATGAGCAGCAATACCTGAACTAAGGTGAGTCATCTTATTCCAATGTACTTTTTGTGCCTGATGAAGTGCATTTCTAATCAACTTTAGTGAACTGGCCTGATGAAGTGCATTTCTGTACTTTTGTTGTCAGAAAGTTATTGTTTCCTACTTCCATGTCTTTTTCAGGTTAATTGTAATATGTCATTTTCAAGTGGCTCATGAAGTGGCTTATCAAAGTGGTGAGACTTTGGGATGTTTTGTTTTGGCCGACCGATTTTGTGATGTTTTGCTGAGTTATCATTTCTATGCTGATAAGTTCTAGATCAAGTGGCTGCTTTTTATTTTGCTGATAAGTTCCAGATCAAGTGGTGGTTGTTATTTTGCTGAGTGATCAACTGATCAAGTGAAGTGGCTTGTCTGTGTCTTTGTTTTCTTTTTTTTGAAATGCCGTGAGAACTTGAAATGTTTGGCTATTGTTCCCAGGTTCCAGTTACTAGCAGCTGCCTCAATTTTCCTGTCAGTTAGCTATATGTCCTTCCTTTCAAATAGGTTTGCCGATCAATGGTTGTGTCAGTTTAAACTGCTGCAGATCAAGTGGCCTGCATATTCCTAGTGCACAATGTCGAAATATTTTTACACTGAACCACCTGCACAAGTAACCTAGTATTGGACAGCTTTTCGGTCTGAAAGTTCATTGCTATTTTTTTGTTAGTGTTCTGCTTTAATTTTTGCCTACTTCTCCATTTCTGTTCTCTGCTTGTTTATCTTTACCATCATGTGAATTGGCACCATTTCTTTCAGGATCTGCCTGTTCTTTTGTGCCTGATGAAGTGTCATTCAGTTTCAACCATTCAGTTTCAAGTGGCGAAGGAGGCGATGGGGTGATGTCTGTTGGCGTCAGTTTTTTTTTTCTTATTGTGAACTGAACTGTTATGTGAGAATGTGAACTGATGGGTGAACTGTCATTATTTTGATATTTTGAGAATGTGAACTGAACAGTCATGTGAACTGATGGGTCATGTGCCGTGTATGCCTTTGTATGCAACAAAATGAATGTATTGTGGATTGTCTCATGTATGCAACAAAATGACTACAAAGATAAAGTGTACATTGAATCATCATGATTTGTGTGTCAAATGATGAATTAAACATCCTGCAGACAGCCAAACAGACAACTCATTGTACAGGCTGTCTGTTTAAGTTATCTGTTGGTGTAAAAAGACAGCAAGCTGTCTACACGGTTGTACTTGCCCTTGGGGTGGGAAATTAGGATAAACAGGGCCTCAGTCAATTTCAGGCGCTCAACTTATCAATCCATAAAATCAAAGAGGCTTCTGAATCAAGCCTCGGGCAGAAATTTTACAATAGGGTTACAAAGCTAGGATCTTTACAAAGCTAGGATCTTCAAAGTCTTGAGCATATTCATCAACAGAATGGTGTTGAAAGTTGAAACTATGTAGCTTGGGAGACACCGTGCGATATAATGTGATCAATTCACGTACTTTACCAAAGCACAATGAGCTTAGCCAATCTCTGCGCACGCCCACACCAAAATGTATCAAAACAAATGGACCCAGTCTACCCTAAATGCGCAGGTTCAATTTAGCCATCCACTAATTCATCCGCTAAAGTTGGACATTTCTCAGGTGGTTCATAATGGCTTTTGTGTTGGGAGGAAAAGAAATGGAGATGGAAGGAAATTAGAGAATGAGAACTGACTGAAATGTGCTGCCCGCTACAGTCAGTTGACGCTATTGGCATCCAGGTTCGACAAATAACTAGCATGTTCATTGAGCCCGTGACAACTACATAATACCTCAAAACTGTCAATGCAAATTAATTCTTTTGGTATTTGGATAAGTCCAACTGTACAACACACGCCTAGAGCAAAAGAGAAGCATACGTGTAGTGCCTGACGTGCCCATAGGAAATGTGAGGTCAAATGTTAGGCAGGAGTATACATTGGGGACGTTACTTGTCAAACTAGTAAAATCAGGTATAAAAACGTTTCCTGGATGAGCAAGGTAAGGCAGAGCGCCCAGAAAACAGAATTCTGAAAGCAGAATTCACAAAAGGCAGTCTAGAGATTTGATTTGATTCGCTACCACAGAAATGCAAAAGAAAAAGAGCATCGACGACAGACGTCTCATTTGCTATGCTACTATCACCACTTTACTAAAACATGGTTTCAGTTCATGGCACATGAGTTTACACAAGCATGACTTCGGTCCATGGCACATCAGGCAATGGTTAGCAGGGCGAACAGCTACAGGATGACAACTCAGGAGAACCATGTGAGATATTGTCATCTGTATTTGACTGCATTATTCAACAAAGGTCAATGCAACATGGACTTCACAGCTATCTGATGACACATTACCAAGACACTGCCTGGCCTACTAAACAGAAATCTACAACAAACGAGCAGCCTAAAATTGATCAGTCATGCCAAAACAAGTCTACAGTCAAATTTAACATAGGTAAAGCAAACCATACTTCAACAACTATTCAAAACCTCTCATTCATATCACAGTGTCAAATCGGTTCGACACTAAGCTTAAAAGTTCTAAACTTCAAGATAAAGCAGCAGTTAGATGCCGTTCATGTAACAACCCAAAAAGGTTGGACGATAGAGTATGGACGATAGAGTATGACCAAACAGCAGCTAGTTACATAAAGCTGATAACCATATATCTGTGTTAAATGGTAGTGCTAAAGTGGAATAACACCCGATCATACAGAAGCTGACTTCAGCCAACACGATAGTGGAAAAGCACCTCATTAACCGACGCAGAGCACTTCAGCACCTCCTCTGCCGCTGATAGCTGCTCGAAGGCCCGGCTTCCCGTGTGCTCACCACCGCCCTGGATGATCACTGACAGAGCCCGAACCACTCTCCAGCGGCACTCCCGGAGAGCACCACGCAGATACCTCAATTCCTCCTCATCGTTATGGCGCCTGCTTCGCACTTGCGCGCGGCTGTTGCAGTCCACAACTTCCGTTGTACACTGCGCCAACTCATCGTACATTATCTGCATCCCGCGCTGTCGATCCTGGATCTCGGGGACGTTAGAGAAGATAAATCCACGGGGGAACCTGTACTGCAAAGACGAAAAAAATCCATGAGCGGATCTGGAGAAGAGGTGGAGAACAAGAAGAAAACTCGATTCGGATGGGAATAAAAGAGGATGCTCACGGCGGAATAGAACACCCCAGCCATGGCGGCGGCGGGATGGCGCGGCGTCGGGCGAATCGAGCGGCGGCGGCGGGCGAATCGAGCGGAGGTTTAGGGTTTTTTTCTTGCGGAGCCTTCGGCGGCGGCGGAGCGGATGGGGTGACTTGTGTACAGGGGTGGGGCGTGCTCGTGAGCCCGGAACTCTGGGCCGTTTGTGAGCTGAAAATTGAGAGTTTGGCAATAACGTGTTTGTGGGATCTTGGTTCGAGTGATCTTTGGCAACGTTGAACATGTTATGTATGGCCTCCCTTTTCTTTTTTGCAAAAAATGAGGCTTCAGAGCCTTGTTTTCTTGACTGAAGATCTACTTTGGGAGATGGAGAACTGGAGAAAAAAATGAATTACCTTAGCAAGAAAGCCCCATCATGAATGATGAGAAGGTGGGATGCTCTCCCCATGTTCCCCTATAAAAAGATTGAAAACATAAAAACATAAATAAATAGATGTATTAACCAAAAGACAAAAAGAAAAGAAAGAGATAAACTTGGTGCAAATCAATAAAACGAATTCCATAAGATATGGATCTGTCTACCAATTTTTGTTTGGCAAACAAAAAAAAAGAAGAGGAAGGATTTGGTATGATTTAAATCTGTAAAAAATAAAAACGGATGTCGTAAAATACGGATCTATGATAATAGCATACCTTTTCTTGCATGCATGAACAACCCGACCGACGGTGCCGGCCTCCCATCCGTGTACGTCAAAATCAGGAAGACCGACGGAAACTTTGAACGGTCGACTCTGGATTCGCCGGCCACGCCATGGACCCTTTGAACGACGGCTAACTATCCCACCGTGGAAGCTGAACAGGAAGATCAAGGATCCTCGGTCTCCCCCCAATCCACATGGAGGATGAAATCAGGGAGACCAAGGAGTCCTTGAAACTCTCACACCTTGGGAGAACTCTCCGGCACCTACATGGATGTGAACTCTCTGGCCTCTCCATGGATGTGAACAGGGAGAACGGAGAACTCTGCTGTCTCTCCATCGACGAACACGGGCACAACACGATGAACAGGAAGAGGATAAAGAGGCGCAAGGAAGAAGGCAGAGAGGTGGAGGAAAACCTATCTCGGCCGGGTCCTATATATAGCACCAAAGGACGAAAACAGAGAGAGATCGAGAGAGGCGTGAGTTTCGTTTTAAAAAACGAGAGGCGTGATTTCCAAAATAAAGATATATATACTAATTATTCCGGCAGCCATCTCTAGGCCTAGATGTTAGAATTGGGTGGGTGAATTTGGGAGTATGATGTCACTTCGTAATCATTGCACCACTGTAGCATTTCGTTTGTATTTGTAAAAAATCATCCAAAAATTGATTAATTAGGCTCAAAATATTCGTCTCGCAGAGCACAACAAAACTGTGTAATTAGTTTTTGATTTCATCTACATTTAGTACTCCATGCATGTTATGACATTTTGATGTGATGGGGAATTTTCATTTTGCATAGTAAATTTGGGAGTGAAATTTGGGATCTAAACAAGGCCTAGGTGGAACAGAACAGGGACAGGCGGGCAAGGGTAAAACTGGCAACTTAGGCCCTTAGATAAAAAAGTTACTCCCAAATTCACTATGAAAAAAAAGATTCCTCATTACATCAAAATGTCATAATATGCATGAAGTACTAAATGTAGATTAAATTAAAAACTAATTGTACAGTTTTGTTGTACTCTGCGATACGAACATTTTGAGCCTAATTAATCAATTTTTGGACAATTTTTTGCACATACAAACGAAATGCTACAGTGACGTAATGATTACGAAGAGACATCAAAGTCCCAAATTTGCACTCCCAAATTTGGGAACTAAACAAGGCCTTATATATAGATGTCTATACTATAAAGAGAATTATTAGATTTGAAAACACTTATAAAACCCACCTGTCAGGAAAAAAAGGCTTGATAGGGGTGGAAAAAGTTGATACGGGAAGAGGGGAGGGACATTCCTATGTTGATTTCCCCGCTAAATCCAAAACTTTTTTCACCAAAAAGGGTCCACCTAAATATACTCATATTTGTACCCACGTCTATACATAATTATCCCGTATTGCTAAAAGATAATAAATTAGAGAGTTTTCTTTATATAAATAAATACCAACTATCATGAGTTTTGAGAATACTTAAAGCTCTCCGAGAGAGCGAATATAAAGTATTTTTAAAAGCGTTTTACACTATAGTGATAGAGTGAAAAGTGAAGTGATATTGTTTTAGTAGCTATATATCACACCGGTTCTTCTTCTTCGTTCGCACATGATGCTCCAGACATATACACCCAAAACGACCTATGTTAAAAAACAGGAGTAAATAATTGAAACATTTAAATTTTATCCTTCAATACAAGGGATAGCCATCGTTGTACAAATTCTCCTCAAGTGCCATGCAAAAATAGTTTTTAACATAATCATGGAGCCATTCCAACCCAAAGGCACTACTCCCTCCAATCCTTTTTTCTAAATGTAGTTTTAAATATTTTATTTATATTATATTATATTATTCTAATACTATAAATTTATAGTTTTTGATGGTTATAGAATCTAACCATGCGAAGATTATATTGTACAAACTCAAAATTCTTGATCAAAGTATGATCAAAGATTATAAACTTTAAGCATTGACATGTGTTCGCGACTTATAAAAGGGACCAGAAGAAGTACCAGATAGTTTCTATATTTTTATATCACATAAAAACTATATTACCTACCAGTAGATAGTTTTTCAAAAACAAATTACCAGCCAACCCTATCTCTTTTTTCTCATTTCATGTTCCTATTTTTTTTACTTTCCTTGTTTCTCGTATAGATATGGTTTCCTTGTTTCTCATGACCCGGCTCACCGGTTCTTCTTCTTCGTTCGCACATGATGCTCCACCATGCCCTCTCGCAATATCCGCCCATCCACTAGGCACCTCCTGCATTTGGCCTCTGCGGCCTGCGGGCAGCTCCGCGCCTTTAACCCACCGCCCACCAACGAGCTAGCATTACCACCAATCCAGCTCAACACCCAAGCTGGATCTAGCGGAAAAACCCCATCAAATAGTCTAGCCATCTACCTTTGCTGGTTACCTTGGCATACATGCATGATCTTAGGCTAGTCTAAGTGTATTGTTTTACTGCACTATACTATATACTAATATACTAGATAATCAAGTCAGATGAGTCTTATGTGGATAAAACTCATTTCTCATCTTATAAAATTTTCCCAAAAAGACCTTAGTCGAGCTTTATATATATATGGAACGTATGGGGCGCAAACCCGGTTCCTATGTAAACCAACATGTATGTGGACATGCAGGAGGAGTGGAAGGGGGAATTTATAAAATAACAAGGGAAGGTGGGAGGGGGATTTACAAACCAACATGTATAATCTTAGCTTGTGATCTAAGTACAACATAGTAAAAGAACTGGGTTTACATAGGAACTCGGTTTACACCCCATACGTTACCTTATATATAAAGCAAAATATTGAGGATACTAGTTTATAATAAAGCACACACATCGCCGATGGTCCGGTCATCTTATAAAAGTTTTACTTCTTTCTCCTATGATCTTAGCATGCCATCAAAATTGTTGATATGAGTAGGATTTAATTCTTATGAATTTTTTTTTGTAAAACCTCCGCTAAGACCGTCCTTAGCTTGTTGAATTTAATTGAGCTCGACCTATTTATAAAAGTTCATGCTGAGACTGGTCTCAGGTCTGTTTGAATTCACCCGCCAAAATTCAGTTGTTATAGATCTAAACAATCCCGTTAAAATCTTAAAGGAATTGCTAACGATTTCCTAGTTAGTTAGAAATGAATTATCTTTTACTCAGCTGGACCCAGCAAAATCACAAAAGCGGATCTTGAGCCACTCGCTAGTGTCCATGCTAATTTACTGGGAGACCAATCCAAGTTGCATTTTTCAAAAAAGAAAAATCCAAGTTGCAAGCGCCCACCGAAAGCGTATGACCGGGACCGATCCAGCGCCCACCGAAAGCGTATGACCGGGACCGATCCAGCCATAATGCCGGGCCCCACTCAACTAATGGCGCGGATCACGATGCAGAGTAATAATTTAGTAAAGACAAAGGCAGGACGGTTGTTCAACTTTTCCACTATGGCTGTGGCTGTGGCAGTTACCGGTCACATCATTAAACTTCTAAAAATTCTTTCTCCAAATTTTACTATTCACCTGTCACATCAAATCTCTCTCCTCATGCATGAAGTACTAAACATGGGTAAATAAAAAAACTAGTTACATGGTTTTGATGTACACGACGAAACGAATCTTTTAAGCCTAGTTAGGTCATGGTAGGACAATATTTACCACAAACAAACGAAAAATACTACAGTATCTGATGTGACTTTTTCACTTCACTTTTCACCTTTTTTCAGGAACTAAACACCCCTGTGTTTAGTTCCTGTCATATCACTAAACTTCTCAAAATTCTCTTTCCAAACTTCACTGTTCACCTATCACATCAAATCTCTCTCCTCATATATGGAACAATAAACATGGGTAAATAAAAAAACTAATTACATGGTTTTGATGTACACGACAAGACAAATCTTTTGAGCCTTCTTATGTCATGATAGGACAATGTTTACCATAAACAAACGAAAAGTGCTACGGTATGGTACAGTGTCGGATGTGACATTTTCATCGAACTATTCCATCTACTTTTTTAAACTATACACAGCCTATCATAACTAAGAATAAAAAAATAGTTAATACAAAGTACAAATTCTCTCCAGAATATATATTTAGAAGTTTTCAAAAGTATTTGAAACGATACATTCATATTGTATATATGTACTTGATTGAAAAAGTTGAGATGCAAACTCGTTTTTGTAAAATTCCATAAGAAATAGTTAATATTAGAATGTTTATTAGAATATTGATTTCCAGTAAATTTATCTTCTAGTCTATATACAACTGAAATTTGCTATTTTCGTACGATTCTTTTCCAGATTATAAGATCAATTTTTTTTTCTTCTCTGATGATATAATCTTAGCTTGTGATCTAAGGACAACATAGTAAAAGACCATCCTAGACCACCAAAATAATCTTACATAAGTTACTCGTGTGCAACTTATTTAAATTATTGTAGTGATACGGGTAGTCTTTAACCATGGGTGTGTTTAGTTGTAAAAAGGAGGTGGTAAAATTTGGTCGAAAAGTCACATCGGACACTGTAGCGTACTGTAGCACTTTTCGTTTGTTTGTGGTAATCGTTGTCCTACCATGACCTAACTAGGCTCAAAAGATTCGTCTCGTCATGTACATTAAAACTATATACTTAGTTTTTTTTATTTACCCACGTTTAGTGTTCCATACATGAGGAGAGAGATTTGATGTGATTTGATGTGATAGGTGAATAGTGAAGTTTGGAAAGAGAATTTTATGGAGTTAGGGGAACTAAACACAGCCCGTGTTGTTCTTGGACTATAAGCTTGATTATATAATCTAGAGGCAAACAAACAAGCCCTGTGTTTGCATTTTGACTTTTGCAGCAAAAGAAAAGGAAGGATGTACTCTGTGCGCCATTTCAGAATTTTTGACAGTTCCTAGCTATGTTTTTAGGGTTTTCTATATCTTCACCAAGGTGGTTGGCACTTTGTATTTTGTAGAAGGGCATCTTTTTGCCTGACGTTTCACCAGTTTGGAAAAGGATATTTCTTTCGTCAATGGTTCAACATGCACAGATTGCCTCGCCGATGCATGGCAACCCTTCCTCAGTCTCCTCCTTCAAGTTGTCTAGCTCCACCTCTAGTTCTAGCTCATCCTGTTTTAAAAAAAGTAGCAAGAGAAATGACTTGCATGCTGACAGGAGTTTGGATTCTATTATCATACACTAGTACAGAAGAATTCATGAACAAGCTATTCACTGAGTACAACATAGAGTACATTATCCATGGCGGCGATCCTTGTTTACTCCGTACTACAGATGGCACTAAACAAGCTTCAAGTGGTATGATTCACAGTTGTTCACTAACCATTTAGATACTGACCACAGCAAGATGCAAATTATATAGGTTGCAAGACTCACCTAATCCAACATACCTGCTACAGATTTCATTTTAGATGTTGTTTCTGTTGTTTCTTTCATAAGTAGATATCTTGCATCACTGATAGAACTCTTCAATTGTTCTTTTAGGTTTTGTAATTTCTTCAGAGTTTGGGAAGGGAACAGTTTACTAATCTTTGCACAATGCAATGCCATTGTTCCAAGACGTTAGACCAATTTTATGATTCAGAGTTTAAGAGCAGTGCAATCCTGTCAAACTGACATCCTAATTGGATTTTACTTTTCGGCATATTAACATATTTGACTCAATCTCTTCTTTTAAAGAAATGTTGATGTCCACCACAGTATGATTGGATAGTGCCTTCATTTTGCAGTTTATAATATGATGGGTGTACTCTGGACCTATTTTTAATTTGATGCAACGCTTAACAATTCACTTCCAGGGTGCACCAATTTTCTTTCATTATGTTGTGTATATGTACATATTCTATTGTGAACTGGTTTTATTACTTACTCCGTCGGATATGAGTTTCTAATTTCTTTTTAGCTAAAATTTATTTTTTAGCCTGTTCTATCCAAGTGAGATAGGAGATTATTATTTTTTTTACAGGAATTGATAGTTGAAATGGAAAGAAAATGAAAAGCCACGGTTATTATTTATCACACTCCAGACCCATTTTGAGATCTGACGTCAGGTATTTCTCCTCATTATTTTTTATTCCAGCACTCTGAAAAATTTCATCGGTTTTAGTCTGTCATACACTAGACATCTGTAAAATGTTGTTGTTGTAAGATTCAGACCAAGTGGCATTGATATTCCTTTAAAAAATCTCACATATCACCAATGCAGATAGTAGATAGGTACTCAAAAAATAGGCTGGGAATTGATATAGCATGTGCTGTGCTGTAGATGTTTTTGTACTTTATCAGATTCTTATAAGCACACTGCCGTTTTGCTTGTTTGATGAATTCAACTGGAACTGGGTAGCAAATGATCTTGTTATGTTGCTTATAAATTATTATTGTTTTCTTCCTGCCCCTAGCCCCTTAGACTGCTGATTATCTGAATTTACCAATATAGGAAAATAGCATGTTATTCCGTCAACTATTCCTGGATCGGAAGAGTAAATAAGGAAGGTGTTGACACAAAAACGCGCCAACACACTTGAGATCGATCGAACGCGCAGCACGGCCGTCACAACGGCCAACTCCTGATCACCCGGGGCAAACCGGTCTGACCGGTCTTAAGAACCGGTCTGACCGCTTCTGGCCGGGGGGTCGTGAAGACCTAGAAACCCAAGCTCGGGAGGGACCCCGTCGGAGCTCGAGCTAATCTAGGGTTGCTCTAGGGTCGGCAGGCCACCTAGAACGTCCTTGAACGCCGTAGAGACGAGCAAAGAACAGAATATGGGGGTTGGAAAAGATTAGGGTTTGAGAGATACACAAAAGTAAAGATA
The DNA here is from genome assembly GCA_900205405.1 of Echinochloa crus-galli. Classification (NCBI taxonomy): domain Eukaryota; kingdom Viridiplantae; phylum Streptophyta; class Magnoliopsida; order Poales; family Poaceae; genus Echinochloa; species Echinochloa crus-galli. The sequence goes on from OAMR01000309.1 coordinate 1,466,776, forward strand.
AAAGTGTTTGATTCGATTGGGAATACCTCAATCGAGAAAAGGAATTATGCCATTTACAATATGCACGAT
>OAMR01000309.1:1487265-1525755 GCA_900205405.1 Echinochloa crus-galli
CCTTCGCCATGCCACTGCCGTCGGCCGCCCGCCGCCCACAGTGGCACGCGCATGCCCGCCGCCATTCACGTGCTTGGCCGCCGCCGAGCGTCGCCCGTCGCCAGTCAGATCCGGGCACGGCCACCCTCACGGCTGCCACCCGGGCTTCCGGGGGCCAGCTCCGGCGGCGGCGAGGCGAGAGAGAGGGAAGGAGAGAGGTGGCGGCGCTAACCCTAACGTGTATAAGCTCACAGAACCCAAACTTCAGTCAAGTAGAATTCAGTTTGGAAGGACGGCCTGCAAGTGATCTCTCTTGCTACTTTCTAACGATGGGATGAGCTAGAAGCAGAGCTGGAAGATCCGGAGGAGGAAGTTTGGGTTTTGTGAGCTTATACACGTTAGGGTTAGCGCCGCCACCTCTCTCCTTCCCTCTCTCTCGCCTGGATTTGAGTTGAATTAACAACCACAAAATTTGCCTGGATTTCACGGCTTCTAGAGAACTTTTTTCTGTTTTTTTTTCGAGCAATTACTGTATTGCTATTGTCATTGACAGAGTGAGGATTGCGCGATGGGGAACAGGTGGGATACGGTCCACGTATAGATGCCAGTCACAGGTTGTGATCTGAATGGTCTCTGGCATTTTGGTGTAACTCGTAGCCCATTCAAGGGTTCCAGACGTATAGGAAGAAGCAGTCAATCTTGCCGTGCCGTTAAATACCGTGGACATGTGTCGGATAAGTAAAAAGGAAAGTTTTTTTTAGTTTGACCACTGTGTTGGATTTTATCTGTTGTTGGGGGCAAAATAACTTTTTCTTGTACAAGCTCGGACATCCGATGGATGAAGATGACACGCGCACATTTTAGCCTTTGTTTGGACCATGTGAAACCATACGTACAGATGCATAACTTTTCAGCAAATTTCGCTCTCAAGATGGTGGGTGATGTGTGTGCATCGTGTTGTTTAGATTTTACCAAAAAAAATGATATCGTGTTGTGTAGGCATATGTTGAGCATATCCATTATCCAGGCGTCCCTCCTCTGGCCGTGTTTAGATGGCGAAGCAAAAAATTTGGCTGAAAAAATTTGTCACATGTTTAGTAAAAACAGTAGCCCTGATGGGCCCAAGGCCTTATGTGCATGTAACATTTGTTGACTTTTTTGTAAAATTTGTTGTGAAACATACGAAACATTTTGTGAAACATATGGACAACTTGTGAAGCAATTTTTTCTCCTCCTATCTAAACACGACTCGTCTCGTATTTGACACGCCTGCTATACAAAGGGGGTGTTTAGTTCATGTGAAAAGGTGAAAAGTGAAGTGAAAATGTCACATCGGACACTGTAGCACTTTTCGTTTGTTTGTGGTAAACATTGTTCTACCATGATCTAACTAGGCTCAAAAGATTCGTCTCGTCGTGTACATCAAAATCATGCAACTAGTTTTTTTATTTACCCACGTTTAGTACTCCATGCATGAGGAGAGATATTTGATGTGATAGGTGAATAGTGAAGTTTAGAGGGAGAATTTGAGAAGTTGAAGGGAACTAAACAGGGCCCAAAGAAAAAGTAAAATCAATGACACGTGGGGTCATGGTTCCTTGATCTTGCTCACACCAACAGATCAACTGACACCTTGGCCCCACATGGCAGCCATCCTCTTTCCCCGGAGGCACCAGAGCATTCGTCCTCCGCCTCGCCCTCGCCCTCGCCTCGCCTCGCCGCCACCACCACCACCCTCTCCTCCCCTCCTCCTCACTTCCCTCCACCCATGGCATGGCGATAGACCTCTACCCGCACGCCCTCATCTTCCTAACCCTAGATCCACCGCCACTCTCACAAGCGCAAACCGCACTCCCCCACTCTCTCCCGCATCTCCCCGCCGTCTCCATGGAGGCGGCCACCAGCGCCGGCTGCAGCGCCCGGACGCTGGCGGCCTGCGTCATCGGCGGCATCGTGCTGGGCGCCTCCGTGCTCGCGCTCCACCTCGCGGGGCCCGCGGCCATCCCGTCCCTGCCGCCGCTCGACGCGGTCGCGCGCCGGCTCCGGCGCCGCCGCCGCCGCCCCGTGCGCGTCTACATGGACGGCTGCTTCGACATGATGCACTACGGCCACTGCAACGCGCTGCGCCAGGCGCGCGCCCTCGGGGACGAGCTCATCGTCGGCGTCATCAGCGACGAAGAGATCAAGGCCAACAAGGGCCCACCTGTCACGCCGCTGCACGAGAGGTACCCTCCAAACCTCCAATTTCACACCATCCTACCATTTTATTGATACATGCCACGCCTCATGTAATTCTAGCAAACGTAACACATGTTATGAGGTTACTAAAGTAGTGTTCTGTTTCTTTAGTTACCTGCTCACAACCTCAATTTCAGCACTAAAGTTCTATTCGAGGATTTCAGCAGTATTAAGTGTTACTTTGTAGTCAATTGTTAAAAAACTTTTTTTGGGAAAAATTGTTAAAAAACTTTGCTTTGGTACCTTCTAGATTCGCAATTTTTCTCGACCAATCCACTTTAGCAATCTGCACACAATGGGAACAATCTAGAGGGTTTTATGTGCTCTTGTGCTAGTTACTATTGGTTCATCCAGACAGCGAGTTAAGGCTTTACGGGTAAAAAGCACTAGTTTTTATGACGACTCTTTAATAAAGTTGGTAGGTTACTTGGTTTGTCATTTCGCATATGCAAATACTCCTTATATGATAGTTTTTTTTTATTTTGTCTCAGTTTTATATTGTGTCCTTCCTGTATGCTGGGCCTGGCTGTATGGAAATTTATGCTGTAGTGCTATGCCTCTGATTTTGTGGTGTTATTTTGTCTCAGTTTTATATATGTTCCCTTATTCCTACATGAATTCTTCAGTTATGGCATAAGGTGCATCTGGAATGATATCATCTACCCATTTCACAGCGCGGACCATTATCATTCTGTATTACCAAAAAAAGAAGATCAGAAACTTACTATAAGACGAAAATAAGGCTGGCATGCTCTTATCCATGGATTGAAAGTCTTTGTTTCATAGGCTCATAGCATGGTATGCTTGTATCCATATTTTGGATATAAGCTAGGTTTGAGGCTTTGAGCTCAGCTTAACTTAGCCTTTTACATATGGAAATAGTTGGTTGAGATCAATCGTATTTCAAATAGCTGTAGACCCATTAACACTCCTTGTTCCATTTTGGATGCACTATTTACATTGGACAGAAATGACTAGAGACTGCACCTTATTAACACTCCTGATACAGTTTTTGTTATGACTAATATGTGTGTGGCTGTGGCCTGAGTTCACGTTCCTTTTTTTATGTGCAGATTACCACATTCAATATTTCCTTAGTTGTTCATGGAACTATTGCTGAGAACATGGACTTTATGGAGGTAATTAAGTTTTACTTTTATTCATGCGAACCATCTCTTGTGAACGTGCGTAGATTACAACATGGGTAACTCTTTTCTATTCAGTTTCTTTTATGTTAAAATTTGCTTGGCTAATGATTGTATTGAGGTCTGGAATAGGGAATACCTAGGTTCTAGTTTTCTGTTGCTGGTTATTGTTGATTGAATCTCACAGCTACCCTTTGATGTTGCAATTGATCCTAGATCTGTTGAAAACTTCTTTTGTTAATTTCCTCAGCTGATTTGTCCTTTAGGAAAGTATGTGAACCTAGTGTCATACTAACAAATGTTTAAGTGATGAACAGCCCGCCCACTGTTGTGCTTGTTCCCATGGGTCCATGCACCATAAGTCATGTGTTATACCCATTTCTTGTTCAGAATGGCATGAAGCTCCAATTTTTTTACCTTTGGGGGGCCAATGAATAAACCATTTTTATTGAATGATCTTTTTTGTGGTGATGGAAAGGTTTGTTTTCATGTTGATTAAGTATTGCTTCATGAATCATGATAGGGCGGATGCTTCTTTGTGTTAGAGAGAGATCTTCTGATGCTCACAACCACTCTTCGTTGCAAAGGCAGTTCAGTAGTGGACATGGCCAGAAAGTTGATGATGGTGGATCTGGAAGTGGAACCAGAGTATCTCATTTTCTTCCTACATCTAGGCGAATAGTTCAGTTTTCAAATAGCAGGGTATGACTTCTCCAGTTTCACATGCATTAATATCTCACTTCTTTGGGCTGTTCACTGACGTTCCAAGATCAGCTATTGGATAGTCATTTGCTTTGACTATCAGTTCCGTTGACCGTAGACATTCCCTGCAGGGCCCAGGTCCAGATTCTCGGATTGTTTACATAGATGGTGCTTTTGATCTATTCCATGCTGGCCATGTTGAGGTAAATGTGAATTATTTTCCACATGCCCACCCACCTGAAAATTGGAAAAAAAGAAAAAAACCATTACATCTGTGTCATATGTAAGTTTAGACACACAAATGCCTGTGATTGTGTTGTCTGTAATTATATTTTTCTTTTACTGTTTTTGCATAGAGCAAACTAAAATTAACCCTCCAAAACATAGTAATTAAAAAATTCTTGTATTTATAGTTTGTTCCACGCAGATATTACGACTTGCTCGAGAACTCGGAGATTTTTTGCTTGTGGGCATTCACACAGATCAGACCATAAGGTAATATAATGATTGTATCTTTATTTTCCTGTTTGTTATTTACAAGTTATAGTGCTTAAGTTAATTCAGTTTTGCTGTAGTCCATGTTTGTAGTTAGAGTGCATTTCTTTTGAAGCATTATATCTCTAATGACTTCCATCAGCAACAACATTCAGCCTACTTTTCTCTTGGTGTCTACTATACGCAGTTCAACGCGAGGACGGCATCGCCCAATCATGAATCTTCATGAGCGAAGTTTTGGGTGAGGTTAGAGGCATTTCCATTGTGTTCCTCATTTTCTCCAGCAGTCCAGCTTATTTCCTCCTGTACATGTGCCTTTTTCGGTTGTTGTTGCCAGCTGAGTTACATTTGAGATCTATAGTTTAGTATTTTCCCTCTCGGAATTGTGCGGTACAGTATGAAACTCTGAATGTTAGCGTGATTAACTATTCGCTGCCGATGTTTCTTTGAGTGTTTTGGCTTGCCGTTATGTTGATGAGGTGATCATTGGTGCTCCATGGGACGTTTCGAAAGACATGGTGAGTTATCTCGGTTCTGTTCTCAACCATGACATTAACTAATGTTGTTATGCATGATGGAACTGTTTGTAGTTACTCCTTGTATGCAGCACTCTGACTACAATAGACAATACATTCTCTGTAAGATCTGTAACATGGCATTTATGCTACACCATTGAAAAACCCAGTCCAGATTATCTTAACGTAGATAAAATAAGGCTGGCATGCTCTTATCCATGGATTGAAAGTCTTTGTTTCATAGGCTCATAGCATGGTATGCTTGTATCCATATTTTGGATATAAGCTAGGTTTGAGGCTTTGAGCTCAGCTTAACTTAGCCTTTTACATATGGAAATAGTTGGTTGAGATCAATCGTATTTCAAATAGCTGTAGACCCATTAACACTCCTTGTTCCATTTTGGATGCACTATTTACATTGGACAGAAATGACTAGAGACTGCACCTTATTAACACTCCTGATACAGTTTTTGTTATGACTAATATGTGTGTGGCTGTGGCCTGAGTTCACGTTCCTTTTTTTATGTGCAGATTACCACATTCAATATTTCCTTAGTTGTTCATGGAACTATTGCTGAGAACATGGACTTTATGGAGGTAATTAAGTTTTACTTTTATTCATGCGAACCATCTCTTGTGAACGTGCGTAGATTACAACATGGGTAACTAATAGTTTTTCATGCATTTATCAGGACGATTCAAATCCATATGCTGTTCCAAAGGCTATGGGCATTTACCGTAGGCTGGAGAGCCCCTTGGATATCACTACAAGTACTATTATCAGGAGGATTGTTGCTAACCATGAAGCTTACCAGGTAACTTGAATGATCAGATGGTTATGGGTCTTCTATATGCAGTATGCAGCATGATGTACAGTACATATTCACAGTTACACATGTGGTTTGATTTTGTCCTCTTCATATCAATGATGTGCATATGGGAGCTATTGTTTACTGATTTTAAAAGTGCCGATGCATTATTGCTTGGATAAAGTTTCTTGCATGTGTACATTAAATACTGGCCGAGTCCTTGGGACCAATATTTCCTCATACTCCCTCCTTCCTCGTTTATAAGGCATGAGATAACATGACACGGTCTCCTAAATCATACTGTGACTATTCATTTCTTTTATATTATATTAGTTATGGTTATGAATTTATAATCATTGGAAAGTACGTTTGATTACAAATCCAACCATGTTAAGTTTATATGACAAAATGAAAGTACGTTTGATTACAAATCCAACCATGTCAAATTTATATGACAAAATGAAAAAATTGATGGGTAAATTATTGGTCAAAGATCGTAAAGTTTGAATCTCGTTTTACGTGTACGCCTTATAAACGAGGAAGGAGGGAGTACTATGCGGAGGCAGAGTCAGTAACGTTGCTCTGGCAAGGCACAATGTAACTTTCCCATCCATCCCTACCCTTGAAATCAAATCTAACGGCTCTCCTTCATCGTGACAAAAAGAAAGCAAAAACTATTGATGAGCCTACCTGTCAGCCTCGTTATTCTCTTCTTCTCCGCGTGACCGCGTGTGTTCGATGGGCGGCGCGGCTGCGACCGTCTCTCTCCACGGCAGCGCCCCCTCCCCTCCAAAAAAAAATCCCTCCCTATTAATTAATTTTTAGACAATTTTTCGCACATACAAACGAAATGCTACAGTGTGCATTAAATAGGCACTGCAGGATGCCAGACCCAAATCGGGCCTCCCAATTCGGGAAGGGCAAGCAGTCTAGAAGGAGCTGTATGACGTGGTGAAATCCCTGCTGCGGCGGCAGGCAAATGTGCGGGGTCAGGACCAATCTCTTCGACCAATCCGTGTCCACAGCGGTTAACTTTCTTCTCCTCGACCAATCTCTTCCCTCCCATTTGACACGGACCTCCTCCTCCTGGCCGCATGAGGAGGCGCAATGGGGGCGTCGCACCCGGAGGGCGGTGGCTTGCGAAACGGCAGCTCGCGGGCTCGTGTCAGTGGGCGTCGCTCCCTGGGGTGGTGCTGCTGCGGCGGGCAGAAGGGGGCTGCGCCGCATCGCGCGAATGCCGCGCTTCCGGCTTCTCCGTGCTTTTCATGAGAAAAAATATACAGAGAAGATTGGATTTTTGCCTGTAGATGATTCTGTCCGTTGGATGCATGTCGCACGGTGGATAGGAGGCCCAAAGTTGCGTCGTGCCATTATGAAGCAAAGTTACTGAATCCCGATCCGGCATGGCAACGTGTTCTTTGAGGTGGGGTTTGTTTGGTTTTCATTTGTTCTGGCCCATCAATCTGGCGCAGTTTGTATTCATGTTCACTGTTATTTTGCCTTGTGCAGAAGCGAAATGAGAAGAAGGAAGCCAGTGAGAAGAAGTACTATGAGGGTAAAAGCTTTGTCAATGGGGAGTAAGTTATGAGCAGCAGAACTTCCATCGAAAATTGCTGCCCGGATCATTTTAGATCCCAACCAGCCTTCTTTGACAAAGGCAACAGTTGGGTCATCCACAATTTTACCCTTTTCTTCAGCATCTTTGATGTTCTGCTGACATAGCTTAGGAAGCATCAGGTGCAGGCCTTGATGAGTGACTAGCAGGGGTGATAACCTGGGCGAGGTTAGAGGAAGTTCCATTGTGTTCCTCATTTTCTCGAGCAGTCCAGCTTATTTCCCCCTGTACATGTGCCTTTTTCGGTTGTTGTTACCAGCTGAGTTGCATTTGAGATCTATAGTTTAGTATTTTTCCCTCTCGGAATTGTGCGGTACAGTATGAAACTCTGAATGTTAGCGTGATTAACTATTCGCTGCTGATGTTTCCTATCTGCACTGTATGCGCATTGATCTCATGGCAGTCCTTTTCTCGCAAATCCAGTTCGAGTTCCGTTGTGTTCATGAACATGGACTGTCTGTTGTCGGCGATAGCAACCGTGTCTGATGGTACACCTGGGATAGCTGGATGAACCGAACGTGGGTTGGTGGCGCGTGAGTTGATAGACTCGAGTGTTTGCTCTGTTTGGGAAATCATTTCCGTCTTCCACGCATGGAGAAGATTGTTGCTGAGGGAGTAGAGGAACTAACTGTTCTCTAGTCTACTCGCAAAAAACTGTTCTCTAGTCATCAGCAATTTTGCACCGTCCTTTTGATGTTGTCTTTCCCTGACCATACACGTATCAGAAAGCAAATGCTTTATCTTTCTTTCTTTCCCTTTGCTCAGGGGTTGAACACTATGCTATCCATTCAACAGGGCATACAATGGAGAAGGCGAGAGATTTTCGCTGATGGATGGATGGTTTTGACGCGACAATTTAATTAGGGCGTGCTCCTGTGGGACAAGACCAAGATCCGGCTGTTGCATCATCTTCCAACGAGCAGACCAGCTCTGACGCGCGAACGATTCTCTCACATGGTCAGGTTCAGGTCACTGGGATTATCAAATGCCCGTCAGGTGTCATCTCCCTCTTACTTCTTCCATCTTGGGGCCTCAAATTAATGAAGATGCTGAATTATGTGCTCATGCGTGTTTTTTGCCTTTCCTTGCAACTTGTTCCACACTTTTCTCTTCGTGTAACCCATGCCTGCATGCATATATATAGATCTTGCATTAGTCTTTGCACTTTTTCTCGGCACAATGCAACTCCGAAGAACTCCTTCCTCATAAGCCCTTCGGCCATGCTGAATGTAGCGTCGTTGACTGAGAAAGCTTAAGAAACATTATTCCAAAAGACAATACTACCAACTCGATCTACTGATGCCTAGTTGACAATGCCAAGGACGTACACGACATGAAGCCATTAGTGCCGCCTAAGAGGACGAAATCTCGCCAAAACTAGCAACAATTTTATCTGCATGCTGCTGCCTGCTTGTAAGGCCCTCTAATTTCACAGTGGTCTTCCTTGACTGAGAGCCCTGCCGAAACCGGTGGGGTTTCAGGATTAACAACCTAGAAATGAAAGGCAGAACTAAGATCCATTAAAAGGTTATGGTGGCGTTGTCCATATTTGTGGAATCAATTCGTATTGAATTTCAGAATTGGTGGATCCCTCTGCTCATGTTCCTAGTACCTTGTAGTACCTACTTGGTACTAGCACTCAAAACAAATCTCCAAAATATCCGGTAAGTCAACTATTACAGACTGTGTATCCACAATGATCTATGGAGCCGTTGATAACAGGACAATCACATGTATGGTGTTTTTTTTTTGAAAAAACGCAGTAAGATCATCCATTGGCCTCTTATCTGTGGCAAAAATAGCAATAAAACAGTTAAAATTGTAACTACAATAAAATTAACGATCAACAAATTATAGTGCCGGGAGAACTAAATTGACCACCATAAAGCACAACTACAACATATTCATATGCCAATTTTTACTCACATTTTTCACATCACAAGTAATTACCAACTTTACTAAACTAATAGTGACTCTGCTTTAGCATGTACGCTAATGACCTGATAAAGTGATTTGCGTGGCCTAATGATGAGCAGCATGGGGCTCTGAACTGCAAGGCAAAGCCAAACACTGCAGCTGCACGTTCTCCCTCCCCAACTGTCACTGCGGTGCAGGCATTTGTTTACCTGCCCATGCCATGCCATGCCATGCCATGCCGCTTCCTTTCCTTCCTTTATCACCAACGAACTTTGCTACTAGCTCTTGCCACTACACTGCACGCTGTGCTGTGCATTAAGCAGCTGGCAGTTATAGGCCACCAACGAACATGGATCCCAAGCATCATTAAACAAATAAGTTGTACCTAGAGTGATAATTGATAAAGGTGATCTTGTGCCTGCTTCTGCTGGTAACAGATGCTAACTGTATTCTGCAGGGCCTGCAACAACTGCAAGGCATGCAGATGCCGTAGCAGCTTTGTTCATGGCGATAGCGCGTAGCTTTTGCTAATTCCAAGGTACAAGATCTTCGTCTGCTGCGAGTGTATATCTCTGTTCATCCTTTTTTCTCCATGGCCGCACCATCACATGCATCTCTGCACTGGACTCGCTGCTCCCATCATGACCAGGCCACGGGCCTCCGTCGTGCTCGTACAGCTCCCAAAAGCATCACAGGTTATTCACACAGACGCTTTGCCATTGACACTTGGCTTGGCCGCTCGATCAGTCCCTCACTCCTCGTGCTTCATCAGATCAGTCCCCGGCCAGCTGCTGTTGCTGCTGCTGCTGCTCCTATTGATGCAGCACCAGCTGCTGCTGCTGCTGCTGCTGCTGGTGGTCGTGACCGGAGCCACCCGTGCACAATTGCACATGCATGTATGAGCAGCAATCTTTTTTCTGCCTGCCTGTGCCCGTGGTCCGTCCTACTGTTTCTCCAATTCATTTCTCTCAAACCTCAATGAATGGAGGACCTGCTTCGCTGCGCTTTTTCCATCCCATTTCGTATATCATGCAGATGCAGCCAGCTCTGGTTCATTCTTTCTATATATATCCCATGTGTGTGAAATCAGGCATTGGTATGCACTGCCCCACAAGTATGATTGACTGAAAAGTGTAATTACATCGTGGTTTTAATTCTAACAAAACAATGTTGATTAAACTCTGGCCTCAAGCCCTCAACAATTGCACTCGCATGCTTGCTTTATTCATGAACATTTTCATCTTCATGCTTGGTTTTCCTCTACGTGTTCATGACCAAAGCTAGCTAGTGCGTGTGAGATGTATGTGGATGTCATCCATCGTGGCCATAAACTCCCATCCTTTCCATTTCTGTTGGAGACAAGCAATTAAGTGGTTGTAACTTCACATCATGGCCCACAACCTTTCTATCACCAGAAAAGGGGACATGGAAATGAAATATCCTCCGTCCTCAGCCCACTGTTCCATTTTATTTTCTCTTGCTTTAATTGAAAAGATCATGCTGTCCATGACAATCCCTACGAAGCTTTTACCTCAAGAAATGTGACAGAAAAGAAAGGCAATTTCAAAGTAATAATAATAACGATCCATTTCAGGACAACATCATATATACTCAGATCCTGAGTTTTTTCCCCTTTTTTCTATCAGGGCCGGAAATATCTCTTCTTTGCTACCTATTAACCCATGTAGTTAACAATGATATCACCAGCAGCAGCCTGCTGCTATATATCTAACTAATAATATGTAATTAACGCATCCCAAGGAGTCTTAAAACTTGTAACCATGTGCGTGCACGTCGTACGCTCTTGCAGGCGTAAATCACATATACAATTCTTGCTTGATCGCAACAGGACAAGCGCGTTGCACGTATCATGCCCGTCTCACTACAAGTTGACATCTAGCATGCATGCAAATGCGATGCATCTAGGGATGATTACTTTACAAAAATCTACTGAATAATGATAAACTCTACCTGTTCATCATCGAACGACGACTCCGCTTTAGCATGTACGCTAATGACCTGATAATGTTGTGAAGATGATCACCAGATGTGTATAAGAGACAGCTATTAACCCATTTGCAGAAATGTCAAGGAAATAATCATACAGCAAGAGGAATCTTTAAGAATTGGTGGATCCCTCTGCTCATGTTCCTAGTACCTTGTAGTACCTACTTGGTACTAGCACTCAAAACAAATCTCCAAAATATCCAGTAAGTCAACTATTACAGACTGTGTATCCACATTGATCTATGGAGCCGTTGATAACAGGACAATCACATGTCTGCTGTTTTTTTTTTGTTAAACCGCAGTAAGATCATCCATAGGCCTCTTATCTGTGGCAAAAATAGCAACAAAACAGTTAAATGGTAACTATACAAAAAATCAACGATCAACAAATTATAGTGCCGGGAGAACTAAATTGATACCATGAAGCACCACTATAACATATTCATATGCCAATTTTTACTCACATTTTTCTTCACTTCTCCAATTTTGCTCCTACCCACCACGAGCTTTATCTATTCATTCTGTTCCTGTTCATCACAAGTAATTACCAACTTTACTAAACTAATAACTACTAATTCTACTTTGTCGATCCTAACATTTTTTATTTTACTTTTGGTTTACCATTATGGTGCATCTTATATTGTGCTCATATATATATTTACTGCCCGATACCCATAATATACGAGAGTATGAACAAAGCTCATGTAGGAATGGTGGAAAAACTTTTTTTTTCAAAATTCAATAATTAAGTAGACCTTGTACATTAAAGGCAAGCATGAAGAGTGAGGGACGATAAAAGGAGAATATAAAAAGGGGCTTGATAAAAAATCCAAAATAGGCCTAAGGCATCCTGAAGTAGAAGAGAAACTAGATAAAAGTGAATTCATTTTTTGTAGGACACCAAATATGCTATCTGGAGTTATCTGAAAATTATTCGACAAGTGGTCGGCTTAGGTTTTCTCAAATTTAAAATTTAAAATATGTGTCCACAACCATTGGATGCATATTAAACGGTGATAGATCATTATCGGTAATCCTTTTGTTCCGACTGTTTTATCTGTGTTTGGCGCGATTCTCTTTTCTTCTTCTTCTTCCTCCGACTGTATCAGCCACCATCGTTTTTCTTACGCTAGTGCCCACCGCCTTCTATATACAATATGTCTCCATATATTCTGCTGCCTTGCCTATCCGCTTACGGCGAGCATACTTACATCTTTCAGACTGCTCTATTTTCTAAGCTCTAGCTTTCGTAAATTGAAAATAAAGCAGTTTGTATTCATGTTCACTGTTATTTTGCCTTGTGCAGAAGCGAAATGACTGCATCAGCCACCACCATTTTTCTTACACTAATGCTCACCACCGTCTATATATAATATGTCTCCATACATTCCGCTGCCTTGCCTCTCCGCCTACGGCGAGCGGAATTTATGAAATATAAGGGGCTCGCCGTACTTATATCTTTCTGACTGCTCTATTTTCTAAGCTCTAGCTTTTGTAATTTGAAAAATCTAAACTGAATCCGAGTTCTAACTATCCATTGTTCAAAGAACCATTTGTGAACAACCGAAGAAATGCAAAAGTTTAATACTCCGTACTTGAAACCCAAACAGAGTCAGGGTGATCATCATAAGTGAAGCAGCAGCAGCACCTTTTAAGAGATCCCACACGTCTCCCCCACAAACCTTTGGCTTTGTTTATTACCAGGTTGAGCGCACACTCTCTCCCACACTCGCACGGCTCACAACTCATCCACAGTCAGCTCTAACGGTTGAGGCGCTGCTGGTGAGTCTTTGGAGGAATTGTTCTGTTGATTTCCCCTTGGAGACGAATCCAGTCTTTTAGAACTCTGGTTTTACTGTATTTGCTCGGTTTTTATCTTCTTTGGTTGAAGACTTGGTTTGATTCTTCTTGTCCCGTTCTAGGTTGCTGATCTGTGTTCTCTTCTCTGACGTATCTTCTGTTCAAGTTGCCGTGCTCTTGTGCTTCCTCATATTCTTGATTTTGTATGGAAAACCTACTTGACTGTGTACATTACGAAAATCGAATGGCACTTTCCCCAGCGACTGCTTCAATTTCTGTGCTCTCCTCACTATCGACTTCCAATTTCGCATGGGTAAAAATATCATGATCTTCCAAATTGAATAAACATATTCTGTTCCAGTTTCTACTTGCATTTTCTAAAGCAATTTGATGTTTTATAATTTACATGCAACTGTGCAGTAGATCTGGTCCCCTGCCCTGTTCACCCTTGCTGTAATAAATGTATAAGCTATTATTTTAGGGAAAAGTTCATTTAATGGATGCTAGCAGGTGGCAACTCATACAATTCCACCTGTTCTTATGTTACTTCTACAATTTCCAAGTAGAAAATTTTTATTTCAGCATGAGTAGCTACTAGCTACCTTGAATCCAACCCTGTTTGCAAATGCTGATAATTCTAGGTGAATCCTTGAATGTTGAATCATGTTTTTTTTTCTTAATATATCCGTGACCTATACATAAAACTGAGCGTTTGGATTTTCTCTAGTGGATAGCTTTTGGTACTTTTATCTTATACATCATTTTTCCATCCTTTTGTTTTGCTGAGGACTTATATTCCTTCTTGAATACCATGTTCACAGTTCAGCAGCTCCACTTGTTACAACATCCTGCCAAGAACGCCAATGCCGATAGGAAGCACACCTGCACGTCATCAGATCTAAGTGATCCTTCAACACCTAGGAAGATTGAAGATGCCAAGAACATTTCCATATACAACGATGTGATTGCCTTCACATTGTTTGAGCTTGAGACAATCACAAAGAGCTTCCGTGCTGATTATGTTCTTGGTGAAGGAGGATTTGGAACCGTTTACAAGGGTTATATAGATGCGAATGTCAGGGTTGGGCTGAAGTCACTGCCTGTTGCAGTCAAGGTGCTCAACAAAGATGGACATCAAGGGCACAGAGAATGGCTTGTGAGTATCCAAGTTGTTCTTAATTTTCATGCTCGAAAATTTGAAAACATAATTGCTTTACTTGCATGCCTATGATAAGCAACATTACCAAGAAAAGGAACCTGATGCATTAAGATGGAAAGCCATGCGCAAATGTGGTTTTTTAATGGTTAAGCAAGTGTGAATGACTGCTAGTAAAATGCTATTGGCATATTTTTGCACATGGAATTTGATAGCTACCATGCTTATTCATGCCAAAATTATTACTTCAGTATTATGTTTTGCACAAAAAAATATTAGAAAAGTTTATCCATCTTCCTTTTCCTTTGGTCAGACCGAGGTTAACTTCCTGGGACAATTAAGGCATCCAAATTTGGTGAAGTTGATTGGATATTGCTGTGAAGATGATCACCGGCTGCTTGTCTATGAGTTCATGTTTCGAGGAAGTCTAGAAAACCACTTATTCCGAAGTAATCCTTCGCTCCTCTTTCTCAGTTTGTGAATGATATCATACCTTAGTTTCTGTGATGCCACCTTTTACACACTGTCTTCTGTTTTCTTGAATGCTGTCCACTGATCACAACACCTTGAGCTGATAAAAAATGTTGATGATAGAGTTACATTTATCATTTTCATAACTATTGCTGGTATGACCCAACTTCTCTAACCATCATATGGTTTGGTATAGTTACCTATCAACAACTGATTAATTACCTTTGACAAATTCTTTTTACATGCTATTTCAAATTTTGCAAACTCAATGGCGGTGTTCACTTCCTTGAAAAGGGAACGTGAATTTGGGTGAAAATGTCACATCGAACACTGTAGCGCAGTGTAGCACTTTTCGTTTGTTTGTGGTAATTATTGTCCTACCATGACCTAACTAGGCTCAAAAGATTCGTCTCGTCGTGTACATCAAAACCATGTACTTAGTTTTTTTATTTACCTACATTTCATGCTTCATGCATGAGGAGAGAGATTTGATGTGATAGTGAATAGTGAAGTTTAGAGAGAGAAAGTTTAGAAGAAGTTTTGAATTTAAAGGGAAGTGAACACCGCCTTTGTATTCTTCTCATGTATAAATCTGATGGGCAGGTCACTTGACTGCTAGAAGTGATGTCTACAGCTTTGGTGTTGTCCTTCTGGAGCTCTTGACAGGGCGCAAGTCAATTGACAAGTCACGGCCCAGCAGGGAGCAGAGTCTGGTTGATTGGGCCCTTCCCAAGCTTAATGACAAGAGGAGGCTTCTCCAAATCATCGACCCGAAACTGGAGGGGCAGTATTCGGTCAGAGCTGCTCACAAAGCCTGCAGCCTTGCATTCTACTGCTTGAGCCACAACCCCAAGGCAAGGCCGCTTATGAGTGACGTCGTCGAAACCCTGGAGCCATTGCAGGGCAGCGGCGGAAGTGATGGATCCGGTCAATCTTCTGGCCTTCCTGACTATAGAGCTCGGCGCAGGCTAACCGGGAACAGCGTCCACTTTAGGGCCATCCCAAACCCCAAGTGCTCCCCGGCTGTCCCAGCATGCAGAGTGAGGTGATGGTGATGTTTCAGTTGATGCTGGAATAGATTCAGTTGTATATTGCGAGGTCTAAACCATGGGTGGTGTGGGTGCAAGCGTGCACCTGTTCTGTGCTGCTGTGTGGGTTTGGGTTTTTGGGGTTTTGGCCAGCGTTTTGATGTGTAAATTTGATCTGCATGCTGCTGCCTGCTTGTAAGGCCCTCTAATTTTCACAGTGGTCTTCCTTGACCGAGAGCCCTGCCGAAACTGGTGGGGTTTCAGGATTAACATCCTATAAATGAAAGGCAGAACTAAGATCCGTTAAAAGGTTATGGTGGCGTTGTCCATATTTGTGGAATCAATTCGTATTGAATTTCTTGAAAAGTTTCTCTTGTTTGGTATGCAGCCACAGGGAAGAATGAATGACTGCAGTCACTGTTTTGTTATCTAAAGCTGTAGTTGTATGACCTCTTTATGCATCGTGTAATTGCTTAAGGTCTCACATTGATGCTGTTACCCTTGTCTGCGTTCTTGATCTGGATGGCTGCCGATCAGTGGGGCTGTTTTTCAGGCTGTACCAGTTTGTAGACACGAAGTTATGTTTTGAAGCATCAATATTTTTAATGAACAGCAATCTTATTTTTTTTAATAGAACGTTGCCAATGGATGTCAGTGAGATGAGGACGGCCTTGAAATCTCCTCGTGCTACTCTCCACTTGTCAGTGACTTTGGTTCTAATTCTTTTCTTTAATAGATTCTCTGTTCGGTGGTCGTTCGGTTTCTGAAGTTTTCCTTTGACGATTTCCTTCATCTCTGATTGGATTTTTGACAGAGGCCACATTGTTAGTTTGTGCGGTGACGCTGTGAGATCGATCAGGAACCTCCAGAAAGACAGATCCTTTGGCTGCAGTTCAGCATTGGACGGACCTCACCTGAACTGAAGCAGAAAGAAGTGGCCCAATTCTGTTAGATGTTAAATTCTTACTGCAGCACACACACTGCTGATGCCTGATGATGCTTTGATCGATCGAGAACCTGCTTGCAGTTTGAACCACTGGTGTGCAATTGCGCACCTCACCTCAGAGCGGGCTGAGCTTAGGATGTCAGTGCAGGAGGCAACATGCGCGGTCACCAACTCCCCATCGCCATGCACCTCCAACTCCAACTACATGCGCCGGCGGCTGTAACCTTGGCCGGCGACAATGGGCTGTTCGTGTTGGTCCCCGGCGGCGAAGGCACGCTCCGTCAGTTCATGCGTGCATCCAGTGCTCACGCCACGAGGTAGAACGCCCCCTGGGGAAGTTTTTGCGCCGCCGCGTGGGCGTGATGCGGGGACGGGAGGCGCCGGCGAGGAGGCGGGCCGCGGGCGACGTTGGCATCCAGGTTGGGGTCGGTATTTCATTTACCGTCCAGGGCTGGGGTCATCCTAACCGTTGGATCCGATGGTTGCGGTTGAGATTGGACTTGACAAAGCGGACCAGGAGGACTCTCGGGCCAAAACGCGGCCCAGTTTCATCTGCCCACAAATAAGCTGTGGAGGCCCATCCGTGGATTCGGCCCGCGTCGTCGGCTGCGGCCATGCCCCTTTCCCGTCCAATTCCATCCAGCTAGGGAGTTCTCTTGGCGGCAGCATTAAGCAGGGTAGTTAATACTGTACGTCATTATCGATCATTTTATCCATCTATTTTGCTTTTGCAACTACAGTAATAAGAAACCTCGCTCGGTGTCTTCATGTTTACTGAGATATTGCAACACAACGATAACCTTTGGCCTCATCACTTGGCCCCTAATCGGCCGCACCTGAGACAGAGTGCTAATACAATAATCTTCAGCATAACAATAGCTAGTTGCCATCGTCATCGTCGCCATCATTGCTCGAATTACATATGGTCGCGTGTGAGGTGGAGGAGAGGGCCACAAGCGTTAATCCTTCGGGAAAAAAAATTCTAAATATCCGTTTCATTTATCCTGTCGTAACTAAGTGTATGATGCTTTCATTTGGTTGGCGATCATTTAAAACGAAAATGCCAAGGCCCAAAAAAGCTCATAATCTTTTTGGGTTGTTATTGTGAAAAGCACAAGAAACTTATTCGTGGAGGAACGATGTCTGGAATCCTGCTTTGTGGCCGTCTGAAATTCCACTCGCATGGCCTCATGATTCATGAAGCACTGTGCTATTAATTGCCTGAGATACTGAAAATGATCCAAGTGCTTCATGCATCGTTCTGCTTTTTGCGACTAAAAAACCTTGTTGCTGCCATAGTCACCAAGTTGTTTAGGTATTGATGGCGATGCATCGTTATGATGAGCTTTGGCCCCATCGCATGACCGTGGACGCTTAATCAGCTATTCAGCTGCGCCTGAGAATTATGCATATACAATAATCTTCAGCATGAAGTTCACCAAACCACACCGATCCGGCCGAACATTTGACGGAGTGATCAGGCCCTGCACAATTCGAGCTGGTTTCAAAATTCAGAGTAAAGTTACTCAGTATAAGTCATTTGCATCAGTCACTGTATATTTAATATCATAATAGCATAATAATTCCTAGTGCCATGGAGCCATGGTCATCATCGCTATCATCCACCGCATTATATGGTGTCACGTCGCGCGTGAGGTGGACAAGCTGATGTACACAAAACCATGGCAAATTAAAAGCTTCTGCTTTTCCCGTGTCGATAATATAATGAAGGGGAGTATATAGATTATCTGGCCCAAAAGTTTGTGCATGGAAAGCAGATGGAGCGTAGTGTAGCAACCAAACAAGTGTCACCATTAGGGTCATTCATGTATCTGTATCTAATCTGACTCATAGGATGGACGGAAAGGAATCCATGTTGGTAGGGCATCATCAGCTAGTCGATCAGTGTGCCACCTAGCTTATCCTGTCATATCCAAATGAGGCTTTTAATTGTTGGCCGATCATCTTAAAAGAAAATGTCAAGGACAAAAAAAGAAAGGAATGCGTCACCCAAATGATCGCCATGCATGCATATGTTGTCAAGCTCAGAATCTTTTTGAGTTGTCACTATTGACAACTTGGGCAACTTAAGAACCTCCTGCCTGTCGAATTGCAGAAATCTTCTCCTCCACTTTAGTATTTTGTTGGTGAAACCATTACCATACAGAGTATGAGCATATTGCTTTCAAAAAATGATTCAGTTTTTAGACTAATGTGTACACTCCTATATCTTTTGTTTTATCGGCACTTCGGCATTCCTATGTGCTTTTGTTAGTTGGTTCTTCTCATGGGGCACTCATTCTGAGAAATTTTTCTCTGTCTCCGTTACACAAACTCATTTTGTAACCAACCAATATAAATTCCATGTTAAAAGTTAGGAAACATTTTGAAATGCATGCTATAATCTACCATATATATCAGAAAATTCTAGCTCAAATGACGATGTGTACTTTTATCCATCAAAGACGTAGCACCGAGATACCAAATTTTGGTACTACAGCAGCAGCTGCTGCTAATACTTCTGCTATTAACCAAAATCCAAGTTATGATTTTGCTACCTCCTGCTACATCTTGAAGACTATAAAGAGGCTCTCTTTTTATCTTGCTTTTCGTGGCGCAATATAATCTGGAAGTCACACTTAAAGATCCATAGTTTCATCATAGTCTCTTTACTGTCAGAGACATCTCAATCGCTTTCATTAGCTGGCAAGCACAAGTCGAGCGCTCAACTTTCTGAAATTCTTCCTTTTTCTTTGTATTATTCTTATTTTTGAATCTTAGGAATGTCCTTAATTTTGAGTTCCAGAAGTTTCCTGGGCACTCGGCAATTTTGGTGCCGAATACTATTTGTCCATGCTCGCCTATTTTTTTTTAGAACAAGATCATCTTGACCCTGCTTTATATTGAAAGCAAATCAATGCTTACCTCTTGATGTCTTCCAAAGAAAAAATTTGCAATTTTGGCACCTTGACGGTAATGAAGTTTGAATTTGGCATCTTCTTCTGTGATAATAAAGTTGGAATTAATTTAGCCATATATAGTTGCATCGTCACATCTCTGGATGGATGCTTTGATTGTGGCACCCATAGTCCGTCCACTGCACTCCGTAGCTATAAATTGACCACTCCTCATCCTTTCTCCCTCGCTCTTTCATTCCACAATCTCAAATCTCACCAACAACAAACCAAATTCGTTCGCCATGGCCAATCGCAGCAGTGCCGCCTCCATGATCTGCCTCACCGCTCTCGCCCTCCTCCTCATCACGTCGTCCCTCCAAGCTCAAGGTACGATTGATTATATGGGGCCATCCGATCCGGTCGATCGTGTGCCGTTCTTGATTCAGTTCTAATATAATTCTCTCGCAATCTGCAGGAGGATCCAGCAGCATGAACATGAAGTTGGGCGGCGGCGGCAAGCAGAAGCAGAGCGGGAGACCATCGTCGGAGTACGTGCCGGTGCGTCGCGTGGTGTACCGGTCCATGGCGCTGCCGGCGGCGAGGACGACAGAGGCGGCGGCGGGGTATCAGCCGTTCGAGCTTTGCCAGGGGTGCCGGTGCTGCTCGACGTCGAACGCGAGCAGCTGCGTGGACACGAGCTGCTGCTACTCCATCGACTGCAACATCCCCGGGAAGCCCTACGGCACCTGCGCCTTCGCACCCCACACCTGCGGCTGCGGCGACACCAACTGCACCCAGCCCTCCTGATCGATCCTTCCTCATTCACTTGTCTTAATTTCCTGTCTGAGATGATTATTGCTGTAGAGAGGCTGGGTTTGTGCGCTCCGGCCGGCCGGTTCGTTGATTTTCCTCCAGTCTCGGCGGCTACCTGTTGGCTGACTCTGACTCTTCTTATTGTACTGTCAAAGTCGGCGGCCTAACTTGTTGTCGTATGGAGGATATGCTTTTGATTTGCAGCTGACAGTACGTGCCACAATATATACGAGTAGGTGACCCAATAATTGTGCATGCTTGCATCGGGTAGTGGCACCAAATTCATGTCAAATAAATATATTATCATGCCATAATTTACGGTGGATTTAGTAAAATTCATTTTGATAGTGTAGATGCTAATCTGGACGAAAACTAAAGTGAACGGGACATGGGAGCATATTCCTAATGCATAAATACAGCACAGCAGCAAGACTTGGATCCATACTTGCGATTCATGATCTACGTCTCCTCTTGCAAAGTACTACTGTTAGCAGTTGCAGTTTAGTTTAGTAATGTAACCATTACAGATTTCTGAACGTGATTGACTAGCATCTCAAGTTCTGAACTCAAGTGCCCGAGGTAAAGTCAAGGTCCAAAACCTACTGCAATTTTAAAATGAATTACAGTAGGGGCAGCTTGCAGGATTGAAATTAAACACACACAAATCAAAGTCACCTGCCTACTTCAAAAATGCTCGGTTTGTTTGTCAGGCATACACATCACCCTGTCCAAGCATATATCTTTCTGCATGTGGAAGCAGACCGAGCGAGAGACGTTGATGTAACCAATTTCTGAGATAGCCCCCAGTT
Organism: Echinochloa crus-galli; assembly: GCA_900205405.1. Classification (NCBI taxonomy): domain Eukaryota; kingdom Viridiplantae; phylum Streptophyta; class Magnoliopsida; order Poales; family Poaceae; genus Echinochloa; species Echinochloa crus-galli. The sequence goes on from OAMR01000309.1 coordinate 1,508,608, forward strand.
TCGGAGCCAAGATAAATTGAAGCCCAGCCTGGTCCGTCTGTTAAGTAGTAGAGTCCAGTTGAGCCGCAGCATGGGATGCCTAAAATTTCAGCACTCTGCCCTCTTTTGGTCTTAAATTCTTAATCGTTTACTTGTGCCATCGAGCACTATCTCCTTAAGGACAAGATATGTGTATGATCTTGTTAAAGAATAAACTCTGATTATACTGGGATAAGTTAATATATGTGATACATTGACATAGTAATCCATAAACAATCGAATCTCTGATCAAATCTTGGTAAAACATCTTTGGACCAAAATCTTAGTCAGGCTTATCTCTCAATCTCTCTCTGTTGATGGGCCAATTTTTTTTTCTTTTTCGCACGGACACAAATCTAACATGGGCCAAACCTAAACCAACTCCACTGTCTCTCCGACCCCTTCTGCATTTTTTTATAAATACAATACCTCTGCTTCAATTTGAATATGCTACAAGCGCATCACAGTCACAGCTACACCACATGGGACATGTGGTTAGCAATCTTTCAAATTCAAAATCACAGTCACAGCTGAAGCAAACGTAAGCGTCGTCAATCACGCCGGAAAAACATTACGAAACAGAGGGATGAACGTGAAAGTGATTGAGCTCTCCAACCTAATATTGCCACCATTGTTAGCACTTAGCAACGTGGGCTGGATTTTGTGACGTCCGGACTCCGCCAGCGCAGTGCTTAGCCTTGCATAGTTTGAGATGCAATGAACCTTGGTTTCTTTTTGGCTTCCTCTGTTTAGCAGTGAGCCTTGTATTCACGAGTGGAGATTTTGTGACGTCGTGAGATGATTCTCCTCTTACTTAATATTCACGACTCCATGTCTCTTCATGCATGACAGCAGGCATCTTCACTCATTTGCTGGATCAGCTAGCTGTTGGCGTACTCGTTGCAATACCCTACTACATAAAGGTGGAGGAAATAAACCTAATAGAGAAGGCATGGATGCACAACAGTATAGTGTTAACTTGGAGGCGACTAATAAGACAAATTTCTAAGAGATGACAGCAGGCACTCAGGCAGGACCTCTATTATTGTACAATGTCCTAACAGACCCAACATTTCATATATGCAGATGTATGCATATATTGGCATGATGGTGAGCTAAGATCTAAAACAAGGAGGTTCATTTGTAACATCGTTGCATGAAAAAAAAAATACTAATCAGTACACCACGTATCAGTACCTTGCATGCTGCTCAAATTAATTTGGCACTTGCAAGTTGCTGATGGGAATATTTGCAGAGACCAGACATATAAAGTTGGCCGGTTGTAAAGTGGCTGTAAAAAAAAAAATCGTTTTCGTCTTGACGGATGAAATCACGCATTCAAGCGAAGAATCTGAAAAATGCTTGTTTATACCCAAATTGTTCGATGATGTCAGGACTCAGGACGTGCTTTTCTTAAGAGAGCAAGCAAATTAAAATACTGATGAATTGTCAAGTGTCGTGGTGGCTTGGAGCAAGCAAAATTAAAGATTCATGGTAATTGGTAAAGCAGCCTCCTGTTTCTGACTTCTGTTTTGATGCAAGGAGATCGGAGAAGCTGGAATAATAATAATGCAGCGCACCACGTACGCATGACGCTGACATCTCAGGGTTTCCACTTTCGATCTGGAGGGTTGGAAATTGGAACCGATTTTAATTAAAGAAGAAGAGATATCCGAGCTTAGGATATATTTCCATAAATAATTATCTTCCTATTCCTACTAGAAGCTTCCTTAGTTATGGCCTACTGACTACAACCTGTACTGGGGCCTTGTTTAGATGTTAGAATTGGAAGGTTGAATTTGGGAGTAAGATGTCACTTTGTAATCATTACGCTACTGTAGCATTTCGTTTGTATTTGTGAAAAATTATCCAAAAATTGATTAATTAGGCTCAAAATGTTCGTCTCGCAGAGTACAACAAAACTGTGCAATTAGTTTTTGATTTAATCTACATTTAGTACTTCATGCATGTCATGATATTTTGATATGATGAAGAATCTTCTTTTTGCATAGTGTATTTGGGAGTTGCTTTGAAACTAAAGAAGGCCTAGGTATGTCATGGGAATCTTAATCCTACCTGGATCACGCACACACTGACACACGACACGACACAATCACAAAAGCCGGTGCGAGTGCGACGCCGCGCAGCTACACACTCACGGCGCCTCAGAACCTACCAAAAACGACCACATTATTTCAACTACGGCAAACTGTCACGTACGTCGTACGTACGAAAACTGGAGTAGTAGTAGTGAGTAGTGACACATGACCCAGTCACGAGTCACCACCGTATATATATAGAGTACGGGGATCGATGCGCCGGCCAACGCTTGTTCAATGACGGCGGCGGTCTTCCCCGATCGATCCAGCATCACCACGATGAGCCGGATCCACCCCTCCGAGACGCCGCCGCCGCCGCCTCTGCAGCTTTCCCACCGCCGCGCCGAAGATTCATCCGGCGGCGCGTCGTCGTCCTCCGCGGCGGCTGGCCTGCAGTGCTACACGGTGTGGAAGAGGTCGAGCATGGGCTTCCAGGGCACCGACGGCTTCTCCGTCTACGACGCCGCCGGAGCCCTCGTCTTCCGCGTCGACAACTACTCGCGGCGGTGCAAGATCTTTGCCGGCGAGCTGCTCCTCATGGATGGCCAAGGCGCGCCTCTCCTCGTCCTCAGGCCACAGGTATGCTGCGAATTTCATTTATTTTAAGCCTGCGCCCTGATCGATGTGTGCACGATATATATCCAGTCGCATCGATCCATCGTGATATTCAGATGTTCGTCTAGCTAGCGCTCTTATGATGAATAGTGGTCCGAAATCATTCGACATTGCTCTGATATATAATCTGATCATCACCGATGAATTGATCTTGTAGCTCTTATTACTCCTTTGTATTTTTAGATCGGAAAATGGTCATCCAAAGCTTCATTAATTTGTACTGGCATCTTGTATGGTTGAACGAGAGCAACCAGTTTTGTTGTTCCCTAGAATAACTCTTACCAAATACTACTAGGATGATTTACTAAATTTCATAGCCTCTTTGTCTAGTATTGCCACTACTACAAATATCTGGTAGCTCACCAGAAGATTCTGAGCAAATGAAAATGACATTTTTTATTACCACGAATTGACTCTGCAAAAGAGAAGTACACGTACCAAAATGACAAATGTGTTCGGAACAGACAAAATGCTAGATTTTTATTCTTCACTTTGTCCTGTCAGACTCCGTTTTGCTTTCTTGAAAGTTCACTACAGTCTGATCTAAAATCCAATGTATAATAACTAAATTCTAAGTTAGGCGATTTATCATGCTCCCAGAGTCCCAGTTCATTTCTTTCTTTAACAGGAGTTAATTTTCTCCCAAGTTAGAAGTGTACAACAGATGAATACAAACATTGGCCAGTGACTGGCACTGGCCAGCAAATTCACTAGAGCTAGTAGCAGAAAAAGCTAAGAAAGTTATGTTTTTTTGGCAACAGATTTTCAGCATGCATGACCAATGGAATTGCTACAAAGCATCAGAAGAAAGCCAATGCAAGAGGACAAGATCACACCATCTCTTCTCAATGAGAAAGAGCTCGATTTTGCAGAAAGGTTATGAAGCAGAAGTGTCCAGGTCAAGATGCAGCACTGTATCAGACAATACTGCCCAAGGTCCCATCTTCTGGATCGAAGGTTGCTTCAGGAGAAGAAGCTGCAAGATCCGCAACAGCAATGGCGAGGAGGTAGCCAGAATAATGAGGAAGAAGGCTGAAGTAGCATCGAATGCTTTGACGCTTGGTGACGACGTGTTCAGCCTTGTGGTCCAGCCAAATATGGACTGCACGACGATCATGGCTTTCGTCGTTGTTCTAGACCGGATTTGTTGGAGGCCATATATACCCATGATCTGCTCCTCATAGCCCTTGGTCATGAAGCCCTTTCTGACTACTAATGATCACTGAAGCAAAGAGTGTGCAGTGATTTACCAAAGAAAGACAGAGAGATAGTTTGGAAAACAGACATAAATTGGCTACAACTGACTATATATAACTTGTAGGAACTCATGATTTTAGTTTTTTTGAGAAGGGAACTTTGGACAATATGTAGTATCACTATGAGCAATGTAACTCGAAAGTCGCTGTATGAGTTGTAACTTTGTTAGTTATAACCAATTATTCTCATATTACAGCAGTATTATGCTAGTGGTTTCCAGTTAGAAGCAGCACTGAAGATGTAAAAGAGAAAAGGGTGACCAATGCTTGTCGAATCCTGATAGAGAAGTTTGCTGATGGAGGAACTACTTCAGCTATCTTTGGTACCCAAAGGAAGTTGAGTGTTCTCATTGAAGACGAATCACGACAGTGTTCCTCTTATTCCATCAATACCTATTTATCTGTTAAGATGTGCTGCAATCCTCATTGACCATAAAGAGAAAAGATTAACAAGACATTTTCCATGATGTATTTCTGAAAGAGCATATCATATTCAGTGCAGGACAGAACTTTGTACCAAAAACTTCAGAAGAATCGAGGGGGCAAAGTTTAGGGAATATTAGTACAAATCATCACTTGTCTTATATTCATCAACGGTCTTTCATATTTTTAAGATAGTTTTTCTGAGTCAGCATTCAGCAAGAAATGCAAGTATTCACATGTATGTCCTAATTAAATCACCTTTTGTAGACGTATAGAATCAATAGTTGTGCTGAAATTTAGTCCTGCGTTCTTTAATCCATGATCGACAGAAGATCAATGAGCATGCCATGCTGATGTATGCATATCTTCCTGACATTGGCTCGCTCCTCCCACCAAGTTTTTTGTAGGCACCCACCAAGTTAATTAGGCACAACGGCACGGGGTAATTGGTGGCCCTAGATTAAAGCTCATGTTATTTGACTGATATAAGAAGCAGTAATAATATATAAAATATATAGTACATCCAACTTGGAAGAAGAGATTATCATCTAAATTAAATAGCAAACTGCAAATTAACACGCTTATTGTTCGTCGTTAACGCGCTCCATCCTTTGGTCGACTCGCAATAAGCAAGGACACCAAACCCACCATTAACTCTACACCAATAGATTATTGATGATGAGGAGGATCAGAGTGTGAAAGCTAGTCTGGAAGTGGGTAACGCGAAATCTGGCTATGAATCGCACCAAATCTCTCGCCATCAATTGCTGTTACATTTTGGTGTTTGTTTTGTTTCTAGGGTAGCTCCAGAGTGTTTGAAGTGTGATTAATCATGCAGTAATATAATAATGCAGTAGAGTCTTACTAATCATGCGTGCATGCATGCCTATTTTCTTATTGACCTGACAGAATATATATCACAGTGCATAGCGTGTGGGTTTTCGTGTTAATTTTGCAAAGGATTCACGAGATGCATGATTTTGTATGCGAGTTACATCACGGGTCCATGTCGTATTTTCCTTGATGCATATGTTTTTCTGCCGATCGATGCACTGGTCTGCATTTCATTAGTTTGGCAGCCAAGTTTATTATCCGACCTCTTTTTTTCCTTTTATAATCGAGTCGTCTCTGTATCATATATGAGATACAATGAGGCTGCCTATGACCATCCATAGAGTGGTAGTTGCGAAAAAGAGAGGATTAGCATTTGTTGAGGTGTGTGTAATTGGTCCGTCACATCACACACTCGCTCGGGCTCTGGTGCTCGGTTCCTTCCAGGTCCGGCCAATTGTTGTCTGTCAGGATGTTGTCCGTTGACTGCATCTGCACACGTAGCTGTACTTACGTTTATACATGATCCTGCTCCTGCATGAGTGACTGCATGAGCAACAAGAACCCTAGTGGCTAGCAGCTAGCTAGATGCTTGCTCTGATGGCGACCACGTACGTCTGACGTGTGCTCTGCTCCTCCACTAGCCTCGTTCATTTCGCCCCTGCAGCTGGAGCTCACTACATGCATGAAGCCATGAAGGAGATTAGTGTGGAAGCTCTATCTTCAGAACTCTTCACTCGCACGAGTAATCATAAGCCATCCTCCTAGTCCTCTTAATACCAGCGTGCTACAGGAAATAATTGAGGTGCTAGCTAGGTAATTAAACTAAACCGCCTACGCCTAATAAGATCAATGGATGAACATGCATGCGTGTTGTCCACACATGTTGTGGGTGCAATAATGGCGTACTACCAACAGTTGCTGCATGCTGTTTGAACTGATTACAGATAAAATTGTCCCAAGGACCATTGGCATCCTTTACACCTTTAGAATGCAGAAATTTCACATTAACCAGATCAGATAGGTATTATTTGATTCCCTCTTATTTGGAATATATATATATATGCATGGTCTGCTGATCCCGGATAACACACTTTCCTAGCTACTAGTATTGGAAGGTTCATCTAAAGCTACACTGCATTATTTGCATCACGTGTGTACGAAGGAGCGAGCACAAATGGCATAAAGGTGGAAGTCTACTCAGCTCACCTGCAGACTCACGTAGCACTGACAATTGACAAACTGCATGTACTGCATTAGTATGTTTTGCCAGCTGATCTGATCGATGTCGATCCATCGGCATGCGTCCATATATGGTACTAGTACGGCATGCCGACCAAGCAGTTGGCATTGATATTATCGTACGTACTTGTATATATAAGAAGAAGAGAGGAGCACGCGCAGCGATCGCATTCTTCTTCTTCGTTCTCTTGCATTGTTGTCCATCTTGCTCCATCCACTGCACATCCAGCTGCAGGCTGCAGCAGCACAATCAAATAAAGCAGACGACGGCCGGCGATGCACCCGGTGCCTCCGCGATCCAGCCCCAACACCATCGCCGCCACGACGACGCGGCGGGTACACCCTTCCGACGCCCTTCACCACAGCTGCTCCGCCGCCGCCGATGATGATCTCCAACCGGCGGTGTACACGGTGTGGAAGAGGTCCAGCATGGGCTTCCAGGGCACCGACGGCTTCTCCGTCTACGACGCCGCTGGCGCCCTCGCCTTCCGCGTCGACAACTACTCGCGGCGGCGCAAGATCTTCGCCGGCGAGCTGCTCCTCATGGATGGCCATGGCGCGCCCCTCCTCGCCCTCAGGCCACAGGTGATTAATTAGTTGCGCAATTTGCAATTCATTGTAAATCATTAGGGAATGTTCAAATCCACATTGTAGATCACTGGCTCGTTTAGTAAATTCCGATAGGAAACCCGGCCATACCCTTTTTGTTAGTTAGGTGGACGGAGATACCTATCCACCGTGTGTTCCTTTCTTCGATTCGATCATATCATATCATGGTATGCCATCCAAAACTTCAGTCTGCAGCACCCATACAACATACTAGCATCTTGCAAAGTGGTTCCACAAATATGAATTATGTTTTCCCTGTACCAGTAACATATATAAGTTCAAACATTTGGCACCCCTCCACAAAATGCAACTACCTTGCAAGCAGATAGTGCAGCCAAACAGATGTTTTTTACCGGAAAAAACAAAGTATGCATGCAAGTCCAAAAGCTTCCGAACAGACAAAATGCTTTGTTTCCTCTGTTATATGGCTTTTGCCCGTAGTTGTTTTCTTTCTTTCTTCTTTTTTTTTTGGTGAAAAGCCTGTAGTTGGTTTCTTCATGCTTAGTAATAGATGATGTTATTATAGGTTTGCACCTGCATTTTGCAACATATAGTAAGACAGCTGCAAAAATAAAATAAAATAGATTGCAAGTCAGTACTAGCTATCTCCCCTTGTTAATTTTTCTTGATCAAAACTATTTTTGGCCCTCCAATTCTGACCAAGCAAAAGTACTTTGCTACTACCAGTGATGCTAACAATGTCCCCTATGCTATGACAGATTCTCAGCATGCGCGACCAATGGAATTGTTATACAATATCAGACGAAGCAGGCAACAAGAGCTCCTCCAGGCGCCAACAGCTCTTCTCAATGAGGAAATGCTCACTTGTCAAAAGCACTGACGAGGCAGAAGTGTATCTGGTAGGATCAGCATGTACCACCTCATCAGCTCATGACGCCCAAGTTCCAAGCTTTAGAATACAAGGTAGCTTCTGGAGGAGAAGCTGCAAGATCCGAAACAGCACCGGCGAGGAGGTGGCTCGGATAACTACGAAAAAGGCCAGATCAACATCGGAGTCGGTTACACTGGGTGAAGACGTGTTCAGCCTTACCATCATGCCAAATGCCGATTGCACGATGATCATGGCTTTCGTTGTCATTATGGACCGGATCTGCCAGAGGCCATACAAACCTTTCATGTGTTCTTCATAGTTCATGGTGCTGAAGGCCTATTTGAACTCATGAAATTGGACGCTGAAAGGGAAATGAGGTGCTGAGGAAGTAGACTAAAACAGGTAGCTAGGGATTGTAGTTGCTCACTACAGATGTCAACTGACTGGGGAGCCAACACAAAACATGTTCTAACTCCTTTAATGCAAAAAACATGAAAACTCGGAATTCAATTGGACATTGTTATTACAGAGATTTTGAGTACACACTAAAATTCCATAATGCAGGATGCCTAACTTTTCCTGAAAGTATGTAATCCCTAACTTTCAGGGAAAGTTCCTGGGGGAGTTTTTTTATGCTCAGAAGAAAGATGCCATCCCAATTTGCCTAGGACAAACAGAAAGGGAAGGGAAAAAAGAATGGTTACAATAGGGAGCTGTACCTATTGCACTAGTTGCAACTTTGCAATGTTTGTTACTCAACTGGCTACCAACTCTGGCATGAGCTGCTACCCATTGTTCTTGTAGGGCAGTACCAATGTATCAAACAAAATTGTTAATTGCTTACACATAGGTGCAACTTGTGAAATAAGTAGCATGTATGAGAAGGAGCCAAGGACAATGCATGCAAAAGACGAAAGTGACCAAAATGTGCTGAATCCTAAAAGAGGTTGCCTGATAAAAAATAATAATAGATTAAAGATCTGACCATTGACCTCACCTATATTTGGTAGTATAGAGTTGGTTATTCACACCGAAGGCGAAGAAACACGAATGCTCACCTGATTGTTCTCTCTGCATGTCGCACTGCATCTCTGAAGATTTACAATTCTTCATCAAGTAAGGTAGGCAATATGGACAAGAGATTACAATTCTTCATCAAGTAAGGTAGGCAATATGGACAAGAGAATGTACTGCAAAAAGAGCATGACATGTTCAGCACTCAAAGAATTGTGATAGCACCATTTTCCATCGGCAAAACAAGTAGCACACTCCATTTCATTGTACAAGATGAGTAATGTTAGTGTGGCGGTGAGTGGTCACCAAAACGCACGACACAAAACGCAGGAGCTTTGGCAAAATCTTCGAGTTGAGAGTACGGATGGATAACTGTGTGGGTGGAATGCGCTGAGACAACCTCCCATGCCGGTACCTGACCAGAGGAACATGGCGGCTTGATCGGTGCCATGGCCGAGCGTGTCTTTCATCTCCTCCCGGAGCGCGACGGCGGCCGCCGTGGAAAAAAACCGGGCCTTTTCTTTTCTTTTCTTTGAGCAAAGAGCAGGGCTTTTTCTAGAAACCAAGTACCTGCTTTACAGCAAATTTGGGGAGTTGGGACTGGGCCACTGCCCACTTGATACTTCGGTGTGCTGCCTGGTGCTGTCAGCCCACCAGCTCCTGGAAATTCTAAAGTGAGGCCCATCGATTCGCTCTTACGTCCTCAGGGAGTTGAGAGGGGAAAAATGAAAAAAAAAACACTACTTGCAAGTCATGGGAAGTGTTCAAATTTTCAGCCAAAATTTCATGAATTCACGGATTTGGTCATGGCCAAAATTACTATTATCTAGAATTTAGATTTTTTTAATGAAAGACACATCTTCTTATTTTTATTTTCAGCCGAAATTCCACAAAATTTGGTGTTTATGCTGGGGACCAAAAAACATAAAAAAATAAAATCCTGATCCCATGATGGTGCTATTACATACACACCTACATTTTACAAAAGAAAAAATACCCACATGTCAATTCCTCATGGTCGCAACTTCTATATATTTTTAGATTCTCCTACATACCTGTGGTTGTCGTAGACCACGTAAGGATCTATCGACGAGAATCGTGAGAATTTCAAAGCTTCTAATTATATATGTGATATACAAACCTTCAAAAATTGAGATGATGCATACGAGTATTTGAAAATTGTCCTAGCTTGCAAGCGAGTTTTTGCTATTATTTCCCACCAAAAAAAAGGTGATTGTCAATAATATAGAATTTTATTTTTTAGTCGCAAAAAAAACATGTATTAATATAGAAGAGTGGCAGTGATTGCCTTTGCATCAAAACAAATAGTATTATGTTAGTCAAATTATTTTTCGAGATTACAAAATGATACATACGTGGACATCATGCATTTTTTGTAATCGTTTTTTTGTTTGAGTCAAATAGTCAATTCTATATGAGTAGTGCTCTTCCTGATAGATGCTGATAAATATTGCCGTGGAATACATTTGTGCGTATCTAAAACTGTAGAAAGTAGTATTTGAACAGGGAGGGCAGAGTCGTACTCCAACGACCATTTGCACCAACAAGATGCATCCCATTTCGTCGCCGTCATTCTCAGATGCGTTATCCGGCATGCAATGCAAGGTAGGCATCTGAGATTCATTCCAACAAGCATATATCCGTCTACGTACGCCATGAGAATAAATTGTGACCGTGACGTGGTTTGTGCCACACCTTTCAGACTCCTGCCTGCCTGCTCCCTCACGTCAAAACTGTACTCCCCTTCTCTGCCGCCTCGTCTCTCCCGAGCACACGTACCTTCCTTCTTCCTGACATTTCCATCTCAATATCTCACCTTCTTTTCCTTCTCAGACCAGCAAAAAACCATGAGCAATAGGATACACCCGTCCGATGCCGGCCGCGGCGGCGCCCGTGCTCGTCGGGCGGCGCCGGCAAATATCCCGGTGGTGTACACCGTCTGGAAGAGGTCCAGCATGGGGTTTCAGGGAACAGATGGCTTCTGCGTCTACGACGACGCCGGCAGGCTGGCGTTCCGCGTCGACAACTACTCCCGGCGGAGGAAGCTCTGCGCCGGCGAGGTCCTGCTCATGGATGGACAAGGCACGCCGCTCCTGTCCCTCAGGCCCCAGGTGATCATTAATTACTACTCGCCATATATATCCTTTCTGCATCATCATCATCCATCTAGGATAGGGGTAGCAAATGACTTTCTGCTTGTTTATAAGATACATCCATCGGTTTTTTATTGCCTTAATTGATGATGACCTCTAAATTAAAGGGCAATCTTGTTTATACATACAGCAACACACACCCACTGATTGTTCTTGAGGTTATATACTCCCTGTTCATTCTCTACAATGTTCTTCTCTTGCCTGTTTATTAGTATTTCTTCGAATTGATGATATACTGTAGTAGAAAACATCTGTAATTTATTACTGATCCTTAAAGCTCGATCGAAGGCTGGACGATCATTTGTAATCACAAATGTCACTTTTACATTTTGCTGTCTCCTTTAGTATTCACGCTTTCCCATTTATTTTTTCCTCTCTCCTAAAACGACAGCGCCTTTTAGATCGTCATCAGATGAAATGCATTTACCCTAATTTTGTTCACTGCACTAGTACCTCCATATTGATTCAAAGATTTGATGACCTCGGAGAAGATCTAGGGGCCACCAAGTAGGACAAATCCGAGGAAAATTAATGCAATCGCCTACAAAAACAAGCAAACAAAAATGCTTTCCCACAGAAAAAGAATCATATACAAGAAAAAGAATCATATACAAAGGTCTTATTCTGTTGTCGCTTGTATTTATATTGGTATCTTATTATCTTATTCCAACAAAAACCTTTTTTCCTTGCAACTTGCAACACGGCAAGCACGAGAATGATCCTAGACCGGTTTTTACTGTCCTTTCGGCAATTAGTTTTTGACTAAGCAAAACCACAGCTACTAACCATATGGTTAAAATTATATTGTCACAGCTTCTGAGCCTACACGATCGCTGGAATTGCTACACAGCAACTGACGAAGGCATCGACAAGAAGCCGTCTCCCACGTCATCACAGCAGCACCAAGTCTTCACGATGAGCAGGTGCTCAGCTCTGAGGAGCAGCGACGAAGCAGAGGTCCACATGTCAGCTGCTGGCACTGCTGCATCATCATCGTCATCCTCTGGCCTTGGCTGCAAACACCCGGGCTCAGTTGCTGCTCCGGGCTACCGGATCGAGGGCTCCTTCTCGAAGAGGAGCTGCAAGATCCGCCGTGGCAGCGACGGCAAGGAGGCGGCGAGGATATCCCGGAAGAGCGGCGGCATGGCCTCCAGGCCGGTGGCGACGCTCGGAGACGACGTGTTCAGCCTCGTCGTCCGGCGGGGCGTCGACGTGTCGACGATCATGGCGATCGTCGTTGTCATGGATAGGATCTGTCATAGACCATACACGCCAATGGTGTGTTCTTCCCAGTAGTAGAGGTGTAGTACGTCATGGTGAGACGACTGAGATATCAGAGACAGTGCAAACCGTAGTTGTAGCAGTAGCAGAGAGCCAGAAGAGATCAAGGCAGCAGCGACTCCTCCCTAACCCGTTTTGCGTCACTGCAATATTGCTTCGAAGACTTAAAAAACATTATAGAAGAAGATTCTGATTTAATATTGGTACGCATATAATGACATAATGTGACCTCAGGTTGCAGAGGACAAGAGAAGATGGCGTGCATTTGCTAGGGCCTAGTGGATACCTGAAGCACTAAAATTCTAGCCAACTAATGCAATTGCTTCTCGATCAGACCATCACCTATCTCAGAGTGTCCTTTTTATTCCAGGGACCAGGATAATTTTCAACAACGCCACGAAACAATAGCCTCCATTCCCACCAAACAAACAGCCACTTGTTGGCATACATGTCAAGTACTCCAGGGCAACCGCACGATTGTAACCAGAAATTGCTTGTTGCAGGTTGCCCTAGTACAACGGCAATGTCTTAAGATAACAGCATACCAACTTGGCTAAGGGAGCTGCAAGCGTGTCCCAGAATGCACTTCAGGCCTCAGGCAAAAACAAGCTCACAGTTGTTCAGTCCAAGGCATCCTATCATGCTGCCAATGGACAGCGGGCTCCAGCTTGGGGCATCCCTTGGGAGCAAAGTGATCCTGATACCCAGCAGGGCACAATGACAAGGATGAAAACGACTAAGGTAATCAAATCCAAGATGCAAATTAGTAAAAGCAGGGTCTAAGCACAAGACGACAATAACAAAGTGCAAATCATATTCGATGGTTTTCAAAAAGGACAAGGACATAAAGCTGAAAATCAGCATGATTCTCAAACAGAACATTTGGGTTGTCAAGAGCTTACAATCAGACCCGTCAGCACGGAGCCATGGAATAAAATTTAACCAAGTCAGCCTTCTTGAGTTCGTGAATCAGCTTAACTTTGATGTATGGACACAAGCATGGGAAAAGAAGCACCATGGTAATAAGCAACTTATTCAGTGAAAAGGCCACTGCCGGCCAAGATTCTCCAAAGGACAAACATAATGGATAGTCGGCACTAGGAATACAACTTTAGAACTTTAGCTCACCGCGAAAGAACTACACACACATCTTTCTGTCCTGATCCATTTTGTTTAATGGTATCTGTTTACAGTACTACCTATGTAACTTTAGCCATTTCAGACTTAAAAGAATACTGAAGACAGAACTTTTCACTAAAAGGATTGTTGGGGCAGATCTAACTACAATAGACTTCCTGAAGTAGAACTACTATGAACAGAATATTGCCTCTGAACAATTTGAAAGGTGGAGGCAATCTCAATTCATTCAGTGGTTAAATTGAAAGTGTAAATATGCAGTACAAAGGTTATATGATTCTATAAGATACCACAAATTTTCTACTTCATCCTGAAAAGTATCTTTTCCTTTTTGGTAGGGTTTGGGCCTCAGAAAATAGTTTAGCAAAAAATAACAAATGACCATAGTATTTTTGTATACTACCTGTGATTTGTAAGTCTGAGTTATAGCCTACAACCGATAACTAATGTCTTCCTAGATTTGATAACAGAAAATGGTAAATCCTCTCTTACAGTTCCATAAAGGGAAGATGCAGTAAAGATATACTTTATCCATAAACAGCTGATGCTCTGTTGTATATTAAAACTAGTTTCTAATCAGTAAGAATGCAATCCTTACAAGAGATGACTATTACTCCATGGTACATAACATACCGCCGTTTAAGTTCACACCACTGAACACCATCACTCCATCACCATGTCAGCAAAATGATAACTAGATTGCAACAATGGAGAACAACAAGTACCGAGGCTTATTTATGGCAAACAGTCAGCTCAACTTAGAAACTAACTACTATACTAGATGTAATTCTAGGAGAAAAGAGCGCGGTACTCGTTGGCCTCATGAGCCATTTCTTCCATGCTTCTATCCTTCCTCTCAATGTCCAGGTCAAGCTTCTCCTTCAATTCTTTCTCTTTCACATCAATCTAATTAGCAAGGAAAAGGGTAAGTTTCATTTTATCAGATTTCATAACAAAATAACCAGATTGATGGAGAACTATGCCACCAACCGCGTCATATATTTCATCATTTTTCTCAAAATCCCCTTTCTTCCTTGGGATGACATGAATGTGGACATGTGGAACTGTTTGGCCAGCTTGAGGACCATCCTGAGAAGAAAAATCATGTGTTCATAAGAAACCCTTATCTTCATCATCCGTAGAATATATAGCAAGAAAGAGAAGTCTATAACAAGCTAACGTATGAATATTAGAAAGAGTAAAAAGGTGTTAGCATAGCTAGAATGACATAGTATAAATATATATGATATTTTCCACAATGTTCATCAAATTCACAGTTTAGACATCCAAACAGGACAATATTTTATATTGCAAAAATTTGTGCTACCGAGTACTGAAAGGATGTGCTCACTAGTCACTACAACAGTAAAATTAAAGCACAGGCCACACCTGAATAGCAAAGGTCAGTGAAGATGCTTTATGGTACTGTTCAAGACGCACACCAACTTCCTTTGCAGTAACCCATAAATCACTAGTCTCATCAGAACTTAGATCAGCGAATCTTTTCACTTCACGCTTGGGGCACACAAGAACATGTATGTATTGTCAAGGAAAAACATAATGAAATACTCGCTTTCCTCGGTATGTGATGCACGAAACTTAAGAGTCAAATAAAACTGCCATTAAGTCAGATAAAACTTCAGTATGTGATGTCATCCTCTAGAACAGCTGAAAAACTGGTGTAAGAAGAAGAGGACTAATGCAAAGGTTTCATGGAAACTTCCGTGTTTCAGTATATTTCACATAATCATATTTGTTTGAGTGCTCTTCATGAACCTTACCAAGGTCCCAGCAATCCATTAATCAGTTAGCTGTCCGCAGAAACAAAGGCAGCACAGGCATGTGAGTGGTGAAAGCACCCCAAAAAAATAGCTTCCAAGAAAGTATAGCACCAACTTTACTGAAATAAAAGGATATGACCTGCATAATAGAGATTTACATGGTTAAGAAAAAGCTGCATAACACTGACTGATAAAATGAAATGCAATGAGGTGGTTTCAATACGAGATGCACCATGCAAACATGTAGGCGCACTACCAAACAAAGTAGTCAACCTGCTTTCCCCTTTGTAAAATTATAATGTAAATGGTTGACTTCGGAGCCGAGATCAGTAGCACTAAACCAGAAAAAACACTTTGAGCATATATATTTGGATTCAATTCGTCGGCAGAGGATTTTAATTTCGCCATCATGATCAACTACTAGCTAGTAGTAGTGCTGTGTATTGGGAAGGTCTTGGGCTCATGGAACGGAACAGCACACGCATATTATATTTTCAGAAGACTGCGGGCGGTAGATCGAGATAGGCATGTCGATCATGTGCTAAAGATAGTGGCATGCATGCGGCGTGTGTTTATTATCGATCGAAGTCATGTACGTGTATGTGCAGCTACAGCATATATATGTAGCAGTGACTTGACACTTGTGCCTACGATAGTGTCCCCTGCCAAATTCATTCACATGGCGCCGCTGCATATGCATGCGCGCGCGCTGGGCTCTGGCTGGAAGAAAGCGCCACTGAGATAGATCTGCTATTTGGTCTTTGCATGCATGTCATGTTTCTGCTATCCATGGTTTGGTATATGCTAATCGGTCTCCCCAGAGTCCGGACACCCAATGTGCGTGTAATGATCTGCATGCTACACCACGGAATGCAGAACAGATGATGATAAGATTGAGTAGTTTTTTAGTTGCATTCACAGGCCCGTACGTGAAATTGCCCACTGCATGACCACCTGATATTTCCAATTCGAAGTTTTCCATTCCACCAGCCATGGTATGTCTAGTTATTTATTTGGACCACTGCCTTGCGAGTGATTATGTTAGATGCAATGCATTAGCACCCTTGCTTCCAGTGCTAGCTAGGTAAATTAACAACTCTGTTCGTGCTTCCATATATGTATGGAATAATGGAACAAACAAAAGAGAATTCAAGCACGCTTCACCGTGCAGTGTGCCAACACGTGTGACTAAGTACCGTACATCAATGCGAGCCCCTCACGTTGCGCCCTGAGGGTCAGATCGGAAGAGCACACGTCTGATTACCACCTAGTTGGACCTTAGCGGCTACTAACTTGTTAGGGTGTCTTGTGAAAAGCCTTGTAGCGTCCCTATGCAGTCACACCTTGGAAGTGTTGATGTGCGTGGTTGGGTGCAAAGTTCCTTTGAACTTTTACGCGACTGGTGGGTTATGACGGATGCATGAACCCATCAGAGGGAAGAAGGCTTCAAAAGATGGACCAGAATCACCAAGGGATACCGGATACCTCAAAATGTGTAGCCACCCCACACGTGCGCGAGGTATTCTATACGATCCACTCCATATCCATCAATTAACCGTCCTATTTTACTTATCCAAAGTCTGAAGTTTTTTTTTTTAAAAAAATATTATGCATACCATCCATGCCTCGACGACGCTAGCCCTGGATAATAGGGCTAAAGCAATGAATCATGGAATATAATGGAAAAAAAACACCAATACCTCAACAATAATATAGCTTTATACTGGGTAGATGTAACACCCAAAAATGGCCCATTTAAAATTTTTAGCATTTAATTGATTTATTTATTGCTTGTTCATAATTAATATAGGCAAAATATATATGATCCTTTTGAAA
>OAMR01000309.1:1535515-1550063 GCA_900205405.1 Echinochloa crus-galli
TGCTTGTGGAAGGAATATTCGAGCAGAGACATAGATAATAGTATGTATCTACATATATACTTATGTCTAGAGGCATACTACTAACTATGAATGTTGAAATGCCAAAACGACTAATAAATTGGAACGGAGGGAGTACATACGAATGCATGCCCTTTGAATAATGGCCAGTGGCCTGGTCAACGTAATGAGCTAATTTCCACCACCCATATATATATATCCAAGTTTGGACTCTGGGTGCTATTAATAACACTACTACGACATACGTGCGGCTAAAATAGAGTCTAGCAGCGCGCGTGCCCTCTCTCCCGTAGCAACATTTATGCGGCTAAAATAAAGTCTAGCACAAATAGACACGTGTACACCATCGATCAGTTGTATATATATATATATATATATATTCATCTCATCCCCCGTGCTGTACTTGCTAAGTGACTCTGTTACTTACACTTGTTGCTATTATTCTATTTTGGGCAAAATCCCGGACGGGTAACAGATTGGAGTCAGGCTGACTACGAGGTGGAGTTTCCGGAGGATTTACCGTACTTCTGAGTTGGCGTTCTCCCAGTCAGAGTCCCTGTGGGATTGCGGCTACACCAGAGAGATGTATTAGACTTCCGCTTCCCATGTATTTATTTTCAAAGCACTCTGATGTAAACGCTACTTTATGAAGAGATTAATAAAGCATTGTTCTCTGTTTTACCATATTCGTTGCTATATGTGTCTGTGGACATCCTGGGCACACATATGGCCACATTCGGGTTTCTGTGAAAATCCGGGTGTGACAGTAGATCCATAATGTAAACGATTCAAACATGAACGCGTAATATATTATGCATACCATCCATTATTTTTTTCCTTTGTAGCAAGTAGTGTCTGTTTTCCTAGGTTGCTCTCTCATGTAATAGGAAACTAAGGACCTTGGGTGTTGGTGACGCCAAGAGCGTCGTTGCAAACTTCTTTGATTCTTCTATCTTAATACAAAGATGCGCAATTCTCTTGCGTATTCGAATTATTTTACAGGAAAAGAACATAAGAGCGGAGAGTGGTTGAAGCAAGGTGAGCACCGGCCGGTAGGCAAAGAAATAGAACTGATGATGCGTGGCTGTATTCCTCTCAATCCCGCATGTTTGGTTGGCACTTGGATGCGTCAGCAAACGGCGGCAGAGAACGAATGCTGAAAGCAACAGAATCCCGCTAGTGCTACCAAACAACGCAAAAGGGACAGAGCTAGCTGAGCGGAGCTGCCGCCTTGAACACCATTTCTTTTCTTCTATGTAGGCTACATAGCTTGAGCTTTCATTCTATTTGTAGAAGGACAAACAAACAAAATTATCATGTACAATGTGGCAATTAGTTGTTTAGTGGAGTACGTACGTAGGTAGGCAACCTAATCGACAAAAAAAAAGGACTGTATGTGACTCAATTGTGACAGTTAAATTAAGTTTTACATCTCTGTTTGGTGTACATTCCGGTGCCGTGCCGGAGATATATTATATCTTGCTTGACCATTACGTGCGGAAGCTGAAATGGTATACATGGGTGGTCTGCACGAGCGGTGTACATGCGTTTGGTATTGATGAGTGATGACCTGCTTAATTTGACGGCAGGCAACAAGGAGTACGTACTTTAGCCGGCCAAGCAAGGAATTATTCCGTTAATTATCCGAAAGTTTGAATATAGTATATCTTTGGCCGACGAGACATACATACAAATATTATTTCCGCGTCATGGAGATCGAATAAAACTTTGGTGCGTGCGTGCATGGTCAGAGTGAGAGTGGAAAGTATGATCGATATGGGCGGCGGAGCGGAGAATAAGTTCCTCCATCACCTAGCTACAGCAGCTAGTCCTCTTGTTCGTTCCACAGGCAGCAATGCAAACCCAGAGAGCAGAGAGAGGTCACATGCTATGCTATGCTATGCGATGCGATCCGCCGTCTCCTCCGCGTCCGCAAGCAGCCACAGCCGCCCACGCACCCAACTCTCTCTCTCTCTCTCTCTCTCTCGAACAGAATCATCCGGCCATCACCCTGTCTTCTCTTCTATAGTATAAATTCCCAACGCCGGCTGGCCTCTCCCTCTCCCCTGCAAGCAGCTAGCAGAGCGAGGAGAAATCTTCTCATCTTCTCGCATCTGAAACAGAGATAGACAGAGAGAGAGCGCCATATATGGCCAAGGTCCACCCCAACGCCGCCGCCGTCGCGCCAGAGCCCAGCCGAGCGCCGCCCCAGGACCAGGATCAGGCGGTGCTGACGGTGTGGCGCAAGTCCCTGCTCTTCAACTGCGACGGCTTCACCGTCTTCGACGCCAACGGCGACCTCGCCTTCCGCGTCGACTGCTACGCCTCCGCCCGCCGCCGAGCCGAGGTCGTGCTCATGGACGCCGCCGGCAAGCCGCTGCTCACCGTCCGCCGCAAGAGGCTCAGCAGCCTTTTCGCGGAACACTGGGTCATCTACGACGGCGACGCCGATGACGCCGACGCTGCTGCAGCAGCAGGCAAAGCCAAGCCTCTGCTCTCCGTCCGCCGCCACGCCAGCCTCAGAACGTCCACCAAGACGCTGGCGCACGTCACGCCCCTCACCTCGGCCGGCGACGGCGAGGCCTTCGTGGTGGAGGGCTCCTACGGGCGGCGGGCCTGCGCCGTGCGCGACGCCCGCGGGGACGCCGTTGCCCAGGTCCAGCGGAAGGAGTCGCCGGTAGGGGACGACGTGTTCCGGCTGGTGGCGGCGGACCCACGCCGCCTGGGCGCGCCGCTGGCCATGGGCCTCGTCATCGCCCTCGACGAGATGCTCCGCAGGACATGGTCGGCGTAGCTAGCTACTTCGGAGACGGCCAGAACAAGCAGGGAGCCCACATGTCAGGGACAGGCGGTCTCTAACGTACTCCTATACTGTACCAGTTGTGAGCGCCAGCAGAGTTTTAGCGTGCTGGCTGCAGCAGCATAGACTAATTAGTGTGGTAGTGTATGTATGTGCCGCGCGCCTCGATCAGATTATTCATTTCATCATCATCTGATCGATCAGGCAGTACGTACGTGTGTAGCACAAAGATAGAAGCGTCTCTCTGTCTGTCTCCAACAACAAATACGTACAAAATCATCGATGCAATGTTTTCATATGAATCGATTAACTACTTTTATATATCTATATATATATTCGCTTCTATGGATAAACTGATGATGATCGGAATGAAGTGATCGATTATCAGAGTGCGACGAATGAACAAGGTGGTGAAAGATCGAACCAGATTCGCTCTTCATTTTTTTTTTGTGATGAAAAATTAAAAGGAGAATAGAATCATCTCCGTGAGCCATCCGCTAGCAGATTGAATTCCCAGCTACGATAAGTCTACGAGCATCTAACTAAACACCCCCTATATATGCATGCGTAACCGATCGAAAAGCAAGCTTCACTGTATGCATAAAGCTGGCATGATGGTATTGTTTGGTGAGTTGACATTTTGATCAAAGTTGCATGCATGCCAGATAATAATACTATGATTACAGCATATACGCATGTCCTATCAAAAACTTGAAGGTATGTAGTGGATGCTGCGTCAGTTTTCCATTGACAGTGGTACCGCCCTACTAGGTATGTGCTTGGATTTGATATTATATTACAAAATTAAGATACGACGATATGTATGATAGATGCACCACCATGCACATCTATATTCTATCTACTTTGCATGTGCCGGATTATTTGTGGAGTTTCGGTCAAACACATTATAACTCCAACTAGCTCATCAGCTCGTTGGTGTGCAAATTGTAAAAGGAAGGAATTAAGTGTGGTGTGCAGCAACAGTCAACAGGTGCGTGGGCGCTGACCGATTACGATCATAACCAGCCTGTGAAATAAAATATTGTCAGTGCAACTTTTAGGTGCTTCCTAGATAGATTTAGTTATTACCAATTGGCCGGATGCATGCTGTTCATAGTCCGGGGTTTTCTGTTCATGGATGCATGAAGCGTTGACCATAGTCATGTCTCTGACTCTTCCTGTGCATGCTGCACTGCATGTAACATGTATGTGAAAGTGAAACAACAACAATGCAAGCTTGAGAGAAGGTGATATGTACATGCATGCATGATGAGCAAGATAGTTTACAGCATGTATGCTGTGTACCTGTCAATTGCGTCTAGAGTACGTATATGTTTGGGTTGGGATCGATGGTGTTCGATCTGCCTTAATTAGTTTGAACGTGACAGCAGCAGCGCGTCGGGTCGGGATTTGGGCATTTGGCTCGCATCCGTATGGCGGCCAGTCTGCTAATATTCTGAACTCTTGCATTGCGCCCATATACGTACATCTTTGCATGTGTAACAGTACGTGTGTTGTGTGATGTGTTTCCTGCTGATGTTGATGGTTTTGGCAGCCCATCTAGCTTAGCTTGTACAATGTATGTACTTGCTAGACGAAGATGACACGAGAGAGTCAGAGTATTCACCGTTAGCCGTTGCCATATATATGGGCGCGCGGCGGGAACAGAGATTACTCTCTGACAAATTAAACTTAATTTGTGTTTGTTTGGTATATAGCCACTGCGCGCCAGACGACATGTGTACGTCACACTCGAATCGCTTGCGGCGCGCTCCAAGCAAATCCCATGACATACATGCCCATGATCAGTCCGGGATCAAGTTCACTCATGGAAAATGGTCATGCCAGTCCGGCCGGGATCAACCATGCCATGCATGCTGCAAGCAAACCCCATGATCATTTTCCGTGTACCTCTCCCTGCATGGTTGCATGTGCAGTGCGGGATGATTCAGAAAACAAGCCCGGATCAGTTCAAGTCACCTGCTAGTAACTTAACTACAGCTGTAGAGGATCAGACCGGCTCTGGGAGACCTTTGCCACCACGACAAAATCGTCAAGGCAGGTGGGAGCCTCCGCCACAAGGATGGGTGAAGATTAACTCTGATGCAGCCTTCAAATTGTCATCGGCAACAGGCGCTTCAGGTGTGGTGGTAAGGGACACAGATGGAAGGCTGTTGGCTGCTGCGGCAAAACACTATAACCATATGGCGGATGCACTGATGGGGGAGTTTCTAGCGGCAAGGGATGGCCTTGTGTTGGCAGTCCAGCAAGGCTTTGACAAAGTCATCTTAGAGAGTGACAGTCAAACTCCGGTGAACAAGCTGCGCTCAGGCATTGGTAATCGTAATGATGTTTTCGGTCTCTCGCAAGAGATCCAAGAGCTAGGAAATCATTTTGTTTCTTTGCTATTTTCCTTTGTACACAGGGAAAGCAATGGGGCTGCACATGTTTGTGCAAGTTTGGCCTCCGTGCTGGAACCTGAGTTAGCCTGGGTAGAGAGTTTCCCGTCGAGTCTTACAGAAGTGACGGGAAGAGGGTGTAATTCTACCATGAATTAATATAGCTCTTGGAGTCAAAAAAAAAACTACAGCTGTAGAGGAGACTCATCCGCGAGTCCGCTGCATGTTCCCTTGAGCTCGCTCAGCAACGCAACTCATGCCCATCAGCCCATGGCTTGTGAAAAAAAAAGACAAAAATATTTATTATTCGGTGCATATATGCTTTGTGCATTTGGATCATCCGTAAATAAGAATAGTATTTCCATGTTGATAGAAACAAGCACAGTCGTCGAGTGTTCCGTTCCTTCAGGAAAACAGTAAATAAGAATAGTATCCAAACGCCTTTTCCCATGAGAACATACTACGTATAATGCTAATAATAACGTGTTCCGTCTAGGGGTGGAATCGAGCTGGCTCGGCTTGGCCTGTGAAAGCTTGGTACAAGGGTGGCTCGGCTCGGCTCGGCTTGGTTAAATAAACGAGATAATCTTTAGGCTCGGCTCGGCTCGTAGACGAGCTCGAGCTAGCTCGAGCCAGCTTGTGAGCCTGTCAGCAAAAATAAATCTCTAGCTCCAGGAGGACAGAAGGACAAGGAACTACACAATCATTACCAATACATCATGTAGCAATGAATTTAACCATTCAAATGTGAATGTAAAACATAACAAAGTATGTTAGATGAACATGTTCAACACACGTTATGGTCTCTAAATAATAAAGTCTCAAGTTCTTGAAATAACAAGGTCTCATAATATAAGAAAAATCTAAATATTCATTTTGCAAAATAATAATAAGATAATATATAGGCCGGCTACTTCTTTAAGAGAAGAAAATAATATCTCTAGTTGGCTCATTAAGCTCGTGAGCTGCTCGCGAGCTGGCTCGGCTCGGCTCAGTTCGCTAACGAGCTAAAACATTGGCTCAGGCTCGGCTCGTTTAGAATTCGAGCCGAGCCGAGCTAGGCGAGCTCGAGCCGAGCCCGAGCCGAGCTCACGAGCTCGAGTTTTTTATCCACCCTTAGTTCCGTCAAGAGATGAAATAGTTCGAATGAGTTCACCTCAATAATGATCTCCATAAAGGATCTCTCCTCGAAGAGTTCTATCTATGCCTATATCTGAATCAAATTATTAGCTTGCTACCAAGTATATACCGGTGGAGCTAGCCGCTCGATGGAGCATTTGTTCGGTATTCTACCTTGCACCTTGGTCCAAATTATAGTGCGGCATCTTAGCCAAAATAAGTTGGACCAATAATATGCAACAAGATCATGCAAGTTGGCTACCATAGTTATTGAGATCAGGATCGAAATTTTTGCTTGTGAACAGATGATGGTCTCAATTCGATCATTTATCATTCCATAGCATAAAAAAATCTTGTAAGTAAACATGTCCATGTTTTAGATAAAGAAGTAAAATATGTCCATAAACAACAACAAACAGATATGTACCCTATAGCAAAGAGTTTTTCTATGCTAGGTTGCATTGTTCAGATAAATTAATAGTACTGGATAATAAGCTAAGGCCACGTTTAGATCCCGATCTGGGACTGTGCGGGCCTCGTCATCATAAATGCGCACTGTTGCATTTCGTTTGTATGTGTGAAAAATTATTAAAAATTGATTAATTAGGCTCAAAATGTTCGTCTCGCAGAGTACAACAAAACTGTGCTATTAGTTTTTGATTTCATCTACATTTAGTACTCCATGCATGTTATGACATTTTGATCTGATGTGGATCTTCTTTTTATGTAGTGGAATTTAGGGGTTAAATTTGAAATCTAAACAAGGCCTAAGATAGACATGCGTGTACATATCCAGAGAAGGAAGTAAAACTTCGAGGGCTCCACCAATCAATCATGGAGCAGACAAACAACCAATGATCATTTTAGGAGGAAGTGCATTCTCTTGTAGTACACATATACGTGCAATTCATGCCCTTATACCCATATCTTCACTTGTTAGATAGATAGATTAGCTAGATAGATATGATATATATAACCCCAAAAGAATGGCATGCATCATAAGAAGGACAAGTGTTTATTTGGTCTATATGCTTCAATTTGGAGTGTCGTCTCCAATGTATAGGAACACCCATGTTTCTATAGATGGCCCTATAATGATTTGATGTGCACTGATGTATCGCCAACAATGTATAGAACCAGAGGTGAATCTAGAAATTGGTCCCACACCTCTCTCTCGTCTCTTTCTTTCTCCGTGTATGTGTAACTGTACATCATCTATTCTTTACTTCATAGAACTTGGTTCATTCCATGTATAGAACCTGATCCTTCGTAGAGTCAGGCTCACAATGTTTAGGAGCCGATTCCATATGAGAGAGAAACGTATAGGACCATCCTAGGACCTCCCATTGGAGAGGCCCTAAAGTCAATGAAGACTAGCTAGCCGCCTTGCCCTGTCGGTGTCTTCTGAAAAAATGTATTATGGTGTTTATCTGCTCCAATTTTCAACTTCTATGCTTATTTCATTTGAGATGATGTATAAAGCATGCCTTGCCGGCCCCTATCACACTTTTTAGCACCAAATATGCACCCATTATCTACAAACAACGCCGTATTGGAACAGACCAATAATCATGGAAATGGTTCAAACTTAAATGTATGATGACTATATCCAGCTGGTAGGCCTTATTGGCCCTTGGGTCCATGCATGATGCTTGGTTGTTTGATCAATTGGTGAAAATAAGAAAAAAAAACAGAGTGGATTGGAGGAAGCTCCAACGCTAACTCCAATGTTGATGGTAAGCAACATACAGAAGGACAAAGAAAAAGGAGTCCCAGAACCCAAGTACATTATGCAATTTCCATGGCTCCATACACGCGTCCGCAAAGAGTCGAGATAGAGCTCAAACCATCGTCCATCTTCCTTGACCAAATTAAAAAGGGAGTTGCACATGGCACCCTGACATGGCACACATTTTGCTTTCTTATCATCTTGGACTCCCCAAGCTCCACGTACGTATACGGTGGTCCTTACCTCGCTCTCATACTATCTATAGTACTGTCAGGAGATATCAAATTCCCACATTTTTTTGTGCAATTTTGCGTAGTTAGAAAACGACAATGCAGTTGAGACAATATATAGCCAGGCAATTGAAACCACCTTATCGAGTGATTAATAAATTAAAATCTATCTGAAATATAACAATCACTGCGGTGTCAATATACACTAATTTTGTCGATCCCAAAATTAAATCTGATGGTAGGGCTCACATGCATATAAGTATTTGTATTTGTAATGTGTTTCAAAAAAAAACAGGAAGATGGTATTTTTGAAGGAGATGTACTTTTTGAAATGAAATGATTTTTGTGAGATGTAAATGAAAAGCTATTTATGTGCACACAACATTAATTTTTGTTCATGTGTGTGGGTAGCAAAAGGCATTATCTGGTACTGTAGGCGTGCGTTGGTCTTTGTTGACCCCCTACTTGGCTAGTTCCAGTGGGGATTTCATTTTTGTATTTTTAAGAATGTCATATAAGTAAGGAGACAATAAATTTAAAGATGAAATGGTTCATACAATACAAAGTTTCATTTTGATGTTTCTTAGACGATGCATGCAAGACACAGACTTGTTGGAAACTGTGCATACAGAGTTTCATCTAGATAAAACTCATTTCATCTCTCTCCTCATTAACTCCATGCCACATTATCTAAAATGCTGAGTTGATACCCTATTTAATGTGCATGAAACCTCATAAAACCTTGCACTGGGACTGGCCTTATTGCTTTAATTTGTAGTCGTAAGGCAACGGATAACTGAAGAGGAGACTCAGCTCCCGTATATCGACGCCAAGGGCGACCTCGCCTTCCGCGTCGACTGCTATGGCTCCGGCCGGCACACTGAAGTTGTGCTCATGGACGCCGCCGGGAAGCCGCTTCTCACCGTCCGCCGCAAGAGGCTGAGCCTGGCGGAGCAGTGGGTCATCTACGACGGCGACGCCGACGCCGACGCTGACGCCAAGCCGCTGCTCTCCGTCCGCCGCCACGTCAGCCTCCGACGATCGTCCAACAAGACGCTGGCGCACGTCAGGCCCCTAGCTGCTGCCTCCGCCGCCGACGAGTTCTTCGTGGTGGAGGGCTCGTACGGACGGCGGGCCTGCACCGTGCGCGACGCCCGCGGGGACGCTGTGGTGGCCCAGGTGCAAAGGAAGGAGTCGCCGGTAGGGGACGAAGTGTTCCGGCTGGTGGCGGACCCCCGCCTTGGCGCGGCGCTGCCCATGGGGCTCGTCATCGCCCTCGACGGGATGTTCCGCGGCGGCGGCGGCCGTGGCGCGGCGCGATCGCTGCTGCGCCGGACATGGTCGGTGTAGCAGCAACGCCTGGCGCCAAAAAGGGACCCAGTCAGTGGCCCAACATGTACATAGACCTCTCTCTCGTTTACTCTCTACAGAGAGATCCATAATCCATGCCGGAGGCCCAGGCAGCAGCAGCCGAGTTTTTGCATCCAGGCTCTGCTAATTCTGCCCCAACTAGTCAACTCAGCCGGCCGCAGCTAGCTAATTTTGTCTCTAGCTTGTATTCTACAGAGACACACTACATACAGGATAAATGTTTTGAGCTTCATTCAAATTTATGGATTGAACTCTTCAATTCAGAGTTGACAGAAAAGAGATATACTCTGATCTTGTATTCATACAACACGACATGCTATTATTTGCATGAAAAACAAAGTATTTGCGGGCCTTCAATTCACCTAACCGATCGAAGAAGAGAAGCAAACCCGCCGCCTATGACAGCCTAGCAGTCTCTGTGTCGTCTCTGTCAGTCGTAGTCTGTCCCATCCAATCGTAGAGCAGCCACGTTTTAATCATCTCTGTTTTTGTTTTAACAAGGGAAATGGCAACGAGGAATGCATGCAAATTGCTCTCTCTATGAGCTCCGCGTCAGCTGCATGCGGTGCTCTCCTTGTAGGAGAGGGGGACGATTTCAATCATGTTCATTGGTCACCACAAGAAGAGGTTGGACAGGGGCCAAAAGGTTAATCTAAGCCAGCCAGCCAGCAATCTGGGCCATATTACAAGAAATTAATATCTCAACCACCATATAGCTAAATAAGAAGAAGATCGAGCGATATGATGTTTTGTATGTTGATAATAAAACATCAGCTTTATTTTGCATCCCTCTCGATCTCAATCTATGAGCAAAAATTGGTGCAGCTCACTTAATTAACGGAGTATTATATTTTGCTACAACTTTAGACAATGTTTGAAGCAAAAAACCAACTTACAAAGCCAATCCACAATCTAAATAACCATCCATGGAAAACAAAGAATTGTGCAACTGCACGCTAGAATCAATTGCTCTCGTTACCACTGCAACTGAGCCTAGAACACTAGAGTCAGTACTTGCCTTGAACATTTGAACAGAAGAACCTGTAGAAAACGTTTTGGTTCGCTCTTGTCAAACGTAACATTATTCCTAGTACGACTTAGCTACGCGTACGTGAGCCAAAACTCATTTGTCAAAGAAATACGAGGATTACTAGCTACTACAGTGACGTTGACACCTAGCTAATGCAGTTAATTTCTTTGTTCTCAGCCAGATTGTCACTCTCAGATGGTGAACTTTTGCACTTTTTTTCTAGCCGAAATGGGAGAATTTCTCCATGAAAGTGTGCACTTTTGTTGCCTAACATTCTCCGGGCATGCATGCATGTCTTTGTGTTCATGGGCGGTGTTCACTTCCCTTAAAATCCAAAACTTCCCCCAAACTCTCTCTAAACTTCACTATTCACTGTCACGTCAAATCTCTCTCCTCATACATTAAGCATTAAATGTAGGTAAATAAAAAAATTAAGTATATGATTTTAATGTACACGACGAGACGAATATTTTGAGCCTAGTTAGGTCATGGTAGGACAATGATTACCATAAACAAACGAAAAATGCTACGGTGCGCTACAGTGTTCGATGTGACATTTTCACCCAAATTCACATTTCCTTTTCAGGAAAGTAAACACCGCCATGATTAGAAGCAAGGAATCAAGGATGTGCAGCGTATTAGCTTGTGCAAGTTGTTCACTCCTATCCTAGCTAGGGCTGTCCACAATTTTCTCTGCGGCTTTGCTCTTGTACTTTTTCTAAGTACAGTACTACTGTATTATCCTGTGCAATGTTTTTTCTAGGGAGATAGCCCAAATTGGAAAACTTTTGAAGCTAGTGGGAAAAAAAATTGTGTGCCCGCGAATACTATACTGCACTATATTTCTCCTGTGTACTGTCCATCCTTGAGCAAGCAAGCAAGCGTCGATCGCGTGCATCTTCTCAGCCGAAGCTCGATCGCGAGCAGCTGCTTACATATTGTCCGTGTCAACTTGAGTTGAGTGCCTTTTAATTTGCCAATTCAGCTTTGTTCCTATAGCTTCACAAGGTATGTGGACTGTTAAATATAAAAGAGTAAAATGCACCGTTAGTACATAAACTTGCAGCGCTGTGTCAAATAGGTCCATGAACTTAGAAACCGGACATCCAGCCCCTCAAACTTGCGAACCCGTTCACCGTAGGTCTAACCCGGTTTTGCATGGCTTGCATGGCACTGTGTGACCCCGGATTTGCTACAGTAACGGCGGTTTTGTTTTTTTTCTTTTTTTAATTTATTTCGGCAGAATATTCGAAAAATCATAACTTTTGGATACGACATCGGATGAATATGATTTTTATATGAAAATTGTAGCCCTCGACGAGATCTACAACTTTCTAGTTTAATTTGTTTCATTTGACGATGTTAAGGTACTCCAAAAAATTATATAAAATTCCAGCACCATAATAATCGCGTACTTTTGCTTGTCGCATTAGAAAATTAATATATTTTTTATTTATTGTCAAATGAAGATACTTTATATACCAAAATTAATATAACGACCCTAAACTCTAAACCCTAAACCCTACAAGAATCTAGATCGTTAATATAACGACCCTAAACCCTAAACTTTGTTTGACAATAAATAAAAAATATATTAATTTTGGTATAGAAAGTGTCTTTATTTGACAACAAACAGAAAATATATTAATTTTCTAATGCGACAAGCAAAAGTACGTGATTATTATAGTGTTGTAATTTTATATAATTTTTTTGAGCATCTTAACATCGTCAAATGAAAAAATTCAAAACTAGAAAGTTGTAGATCTCGTCGAGAGCTACAATTTTCTTATAAAAGTCATCTTCATCCGATATCGTATCGAAGAGTTATGATTTTTCGAAAATTCTGCCGAAATAAATTAGAAAAGGAAAAAACAAAACCGTCGTTACTGGAGCAAATCCGGGGTCACACAGTGCCATGTAAAACCGAGTTGGACCTGCGGTGAATGGGTTCGTAAGTTCGAGGGGCTGGATGTCCGGTTTCTAAGTTTATGGACCTATTTGACACAGCGCTGCAAGTTAATGGACTAACAGTGCATTTTACTCAATATAAAACAAAATAAACGTGTCCAATGCAAGGTCTACATGCGAATTAGCTAGATTCGGGTCTCCTGAATTTGTGTTTAAATCAAGCACGGCTGCTCCAGCACTAATATGGTCACTGGATGCGATGTGATGGCGTGCACTTTTGTGGACATTTTTTTATGCACTTTTTCCTGATCGAAAAGATTGATTTATATGTTGCACCTTCAAACGATCAATCTTCAATCTGCTCTAGTACGTAATACTAGCTAGTATGTTGACCATGCCACCCAAGGAAAATTTAAGGGGTCCCACATGGAAATGTGGTCAACAATTCTCGCACAGTGAAAAGATAGTAACAAAGCATAGTTTCCCGTGCATCCAAAAGTCGTGGAATGTGTGTCATGCCATGCGTAGTAGGAGCATGATTATCTAGATCGACGATCATGCCTGCTTCCTGATGGAAATTAACGATAATGACGAATACGTTTGTGCACGTTTTCTGATTGGAGAATATGCATGTTTTCCTCAAAAGTCAAGGAGTACATTGATGATCATCCAGGCTAGTACATTCCACTGACCGAGACGAGACAGCGGCGGAAGGATATGGATCGTCGACGAACAGAAAGAATATGCATGTTTGCATGGCTCGGAGGAAAATTAAATGTTACTGCACTTATGCATTACATTACCTTGACACGGGATCGCGCCAACACAATCGCCGCTGTCCTGAGCAAAGCCGGTCAGACCTCTTTTGGCAGGCAACGGCGAAAACATAAAATCTCGAGCTCGGGAGGGACCCCGTCGGAGCGTATAAGGCTGTTCTAGGTCGGCAGGCCACCTAGAACGTTCTCAAACGTCGTCGAGACGAGAGAAGAACAGAAGATACAAAGGGGTTGGAAGAGCTAGGGTTTGGAGATAAAAGTAATGCGAAACATAGAAAGATAAATTGTATTTGATCGATTGGATGGTGCTCAATCGACCTTGGTCTATTTATAGGGTGGGATGGTCTTACCCGTTTGAGTCGGTTACAATATGATATAAAACTCGGAGTCCTAAATCTACTCAAGTTCTGATCCAAACCACCGGTTTGGGAAACCGGTCTGACCGGTTTTTCCAGGTGCAGAATCTTTCCGAAGTCATAACTCTCTTATTTTGGTCGTCACCACATTATTTTATTTTCTAAATTCGTGTTGCATTGCATTTTCCATGCACACCATATATGTGCGTGTCGATTATTTAATCTTTTATTTGCCTCTTCTCAATTCGATTTACTAATTTAATTTGAATTGGATTATATATAGCTGGGTCGGGTGCTACCAGCTTTTTTTTTGGTTTTTTTAGATTAAACTTTTTTGGTGTAGGCAAGCGTAGAGATTGTGTGTTATTTTCTTCAGAATGCCAGTTTGTAACCTCTGTACCTTTGTCTCTACCCAAAATCTATATGGAGAGGGCTCTCTATTTGGCCCTATCGCGAGAGCCGTTCCCATCGCCGTTCCTGTATAATCCAACGCCTATCCGCAGCATCCTTTCTTTTACCATGCTAGCCCACCGATAGAAAATATTTGCTCCCGGTTTTCCCCTTCCAATCCACTTTTCCGTTCCCCGTGCACTACCAGAAACTTCAACATCCGCCCGCCCCCTCCGCCTCGGCCATTTTTGGACCCGGTGCTGATGGGGCTTCAGCACCGGGTCCAACGGCTAGGAGCGGGGGCGGCGCACGGGGGCGGCGGGGCGAAGACATTAGCACCGGGTCGTGGCAAGACCCGGTGCTAATGCGCCCCCTTTAGCACCGGGTCTAGCCTCCACCAGTTGTCATGTGATTGGCTTGTG
>OAMR01000309.1:1551383-1562373 GCA_900205405.1 Echinochloa crus-galli
ATCAAAGGTTTAAGGTTGAAAATGGATACAATAGGAGATAAAAAGAGGAATTTTATTGCAAATTCGCATTGGAACTAAACATGTCTAAGTGTTCTAACGTTAGAGGATTTTGAATGTGTTCTAATAGTAATTATTTTTTAGACCCACAATTTAAGTGTATTTTATTTATTTATTTTCTCGGGTGGTCCTATTGGACTTGAAGAAAAGGAAACTGCATGTATACCTAAGTTCAGAGGCTTAGAGACCGTTTCTTCTCTTTGCGTTCGTATTGAGCCGTTGGCGGCTAACACTACCAGAATACTCGACATCCGCCCGCCCCCTCCGCCTCGGCCATTTTTGGACCCGGTGCTGATGGGGCTTCAGCACCGGGTCCAACGGCTAATGTGCCCGAGGCCATTGTTCAGACAATTCTTCCAAAGTGACATCCATGATGTCGCTCAACTCAGGCATCTTGAAAACTTGTGTGTGTCCCACCGGGCGTGCCAAAAAGTGTGTTGACGCAAAATCGGCTTCTCACGCCAAGCACACAGCAAGCCGAACAAAGCTGGCTTCAAACGTGGCCCGGGCTTTCGAATCCGGAAGCGTGCCAGTCAGTTTGCCTGAAAACTAACAAAGGGATAAAAACGTTTAGATCAAAACCTGGAACGTGCCGGGTGAGACCAGACAGTTCCATATTTGCGGCATTGAAGCCAATCTCGCTCAAACGTTGTACTCTTCTCTTTTGGCTTTTCCTCAAGCCAGGTGGACACCATTGTCCTTCTTGCCAAACATAAGCATGATCTTGTTCTTCTTCATGATCAACCCACCTGTAATCAGCATGCCTCTTTCTTGGTTGATCATTATAACGCCGATCATCGCTAGGATGCATCCTGCCAATTCTTTCATGGACAGATCGGCGATTGGCAACATTTTGCCTATGTTCGACATACCCATTATTGCACTCAGGACAGTTATTCTTTGTAGGCAGCTTTAAACCTTCGTTCCAACAGTGTCTGAAGAATGCACACCCCCAATGCGCTCGTTCCTGCTCTCGAGCATACTCTTCTTGTTCTTCCTCAAACCTTTCTTCTTCGCGCCTTCTTTTCTCCTCCTCGTATTCACGCCTTTGAAAACGCTCTTTTTCTTGCTGACGCTGCCATTTGTTGAGGAGAATACGTGTAGTAACTCTAGGTTTAAAGGATTCTCCCACTTCAAATCGGCTATTCGGGAACCGAAGATCTTTCTGGCGAATCTGTTCAATTGTGATCTGCCGAGTAGGATCAACTGAACCATCCTGCTTTGCCTTCTTTGAGGTTAACACTTTCAATCTTCCCTTTTCTCCAGATGGAACAGCATTCACCATGTTAACCGAGAACCCGATCATATTCTGAGGGAAAGGGTTACTGTCCAGTTTCATTTTGTTGTCGAATTTCAAATGTCCTTCCTGGATAGCTTTCTGAATCTTCATCCTAAAGACTCTGCATTCATTAATGGAATGAGAATTTCTATCATGAAACCCACAGTACCTCTTATCTTTCACCCTATCTGGCTTCCGTTCAAAATTGGCATAGACAACATGTGTTTTATCACATCAAATTTTGAATACACAATGCATTCGGCATGTAGTAAGTAGTGCCGAAATTTTGTACAGGAGTAGTAAACACATAAGCAAAGTTTCTCTATAGCCGAATACCTTGTTTCCGGATCTAATAACTTTCGGCTAAGGTATGCAACCACTCTTTCTTTCCCTTCAAACTCTTGTATGAGGGCCGATCCAATAGTTTGGGCATCGGCCGCCACGTACAACTTGAAAGGCTTGTTCAACTGTGGAGGTACCAATACTGGTGGCTCCTTCATGTATTCCTTGATCTCATCGAAAGCCTTTTGTTGTTCGTCACCCCATACAAACTTTTGATCTTTTTTGACTTTCAGTAGTGAAGAAAAGGGTAACACCTTCTGTGACAAATTTGATATGAATCTTCTCACAAAATTTATCTTGCCGAGTAATGATTGCAACTCTTTAAGATTAGTTGGAGGAACAATTTCATCAATTGCCTTCATGCTTTTCTTGCCAACTCCTATTCCTCCTTCATGTATCAAAAATCCCAGAAACTCTCCAGCCGAAACTCCAAAAGCACACTTGTTCGGGTTCATCTTAAGCCCATGTTTCCTGGTGCATTCTAGAGTTTTCCTTATGTCGGCCAAATGAGACTCATGATCCAGTGACTTGATCACTACATCATCAATATATATTTCCACAATCTTGCCGATCAACTCATGAAAAATATAATTCATAGCCCTTTGATAAGTTGCACCGGCATTTTTTAATCCAAATGTCATGACAACCCACTCAAACAACCCTATATGTCCAGGACATCTGAAAGCTGTCTTTACTATATCCTCTAATGCCATAAAAATTTGATTGTATCCTGCATTGCCATCCATAAAACTGAGTACTTTATATCCAGCAGCAGCATCAACTAATGAATCGGCAATAGGCATTGGATATCCATCCATGGGTGTAGCCTTGTTTAGATCTCTAAAATCTATGCAAACCCTCATTTTTCCATTTTTCTTATAGACAGGAACAATATTAGAGATCCAATCCGCATATTTGCATGGCCGAATGAAATTTGCATCTAGTAATCTTTCAATCTCCTTTTTCACATCGGCCAACACTTCTTCCTTGTAGATTTTTCGGGGTGGCTGTTTGTAAGGTTTATAACCAGGCTTGATTGGCAACCGATGCTCAACAATAGAACGGTCCAAACCAGGCATCTCCGAATAATCCCAAGCAAAGCAGTCTTTGTATTCTCTTAATAATTTAATCAACTCTTCTCTGAAAACTGAATCTAAGTTTGCACTGATGAATGTCGGCCTTGGTTTGTCACCATCTCCAATGTCCACTTCTTCTAGCTTATCAGCCGACACAAATCCACGTCCTAACTTCCCGTCAGTTCCATCAATTGGATTCTCCATTAAAAATTACTATGAGAGCCGACTGCTTCGATCGGCTGTTGATCACTGCTGGCTGGTGCAACAGGACCTTCTCCCCAGTCTTTGCCTGAGAAACAATCTATGCCTTGATATTCCCAAAAAGCTGGTTCCATATTTGCCACGCTTATTGAATCATCTGCTTGGACAATTTCCACCTCATCATCTATCCACTGAATGAGCTGTTGATGCATGGTGGATGGGATACAGCAATTTGCATGGATCCAATCTCTTCCAAGCAGCAAACTATATGCCCCTTTGCCCTCAATGACGAAGAAAGTTGTGAGCAGAACCTTGGACCCAATCATTAGATCTACATGAACACAGCCCTTGGTGTCTGAAGGATTTCCAGCAAAATCATTCAGAATTATGCTCGTTGGTGTTAAATCTCCAGGGCCCATGCCAAGCTTCCTGAATGTAGTATATGGCATCACATTCACAGCAGCTCCACCATCGACAAACATCTTGGTTAAAGGCTTCCCATTGACAAATCCTTTCAAATATAGTGGCTTCATGTGTCGATTCTGGATTGGCTTTTCAAAGACAGCTTGCTTATTGAGCATCAATTGTGCCATTAGCTGTTCGACTTCATCTATCTCTGACAACGCTTCCTCCTGTACAACTTGATCAGCAGGAGCCATAAATTCATTCGGCAAGAAACATACCATGCATGTAGGAGCCGAATGATCATCTTCTTCAGGTCTGTCCTTTCGACGCCATACTGATTTCATCCTAGGCCTTGCTTGCTTTAATTCTTGATTCCTCAAGCGTTGTACTCTTCTCTTTTGGCTTTTCCTTAAGCCAGGTGGACACCATTGCCCTTCTTGCCAAATATACCCATGATCTTCTTCTTCTTCATGATCAACCCACCTGTGATCAGCATGCCTCTTTCTTGGTTGATCATCAAAACGCCGATCATCACTAAGATGTACTCTGCCAATTCTTTCATGGACAGATCGGCGATTGACAGTATCCTGTCTATATTCATCATGTCTATCGTTGCATTCAGGGCAATTATTCCATGTAGGCAACTTTAAACCCTCGTTCCAGCAATGTCTGAAGAAAGCACAATCCCAATGTGCACGTTCCTGTTCCCGTGCAAATTCTTCTTGCTCTTTTCTGTACCTTTCTTCTTCATATCTACGCCTCTGGTAGCGCTCTTTTTCTTGCTGTCGTTGCCATTTGTTGAGAAGAATACGTGAAGTGACTCTAGGCTTAGAGGATTTCCCAATTTCAAATTGATCATTCGGGAAACGAGAATCTTTCTTGCGAATTTGTTCAATCGTGACTTGCCGAGTGGGGTCAACTGAGCCACTTTGTCTTGCCTTTTCTGAAGTTAAAACTTTCATCTTCCCTTTTTCTTCAGGTGCAACAGCATTCACCATGTTGATTGAAAACCCAATCATACTCTGAGGGAATGGATTGCTATCCAATTTCATTCTGTTGTCAAACTTCAGGTGCCCCTCTTGGATAGCCTTTTGAATCCTCATTCTGAAGACCCTGCATTCATTAATGGAATGAGAATTTCTGTCATGAAATCCACAATACTTCTTGTCTTTCACTCCTTCAGGCCGAAGCATAGAATGCCCCTCTGGTAATTTGATTCGGCCTTCTTTCACAAGGAAATCAAATAATTTGTCTGCCTTAGTCACATCAAAATCATATGTGCCCTTGGTCTGCTTAATCCACTTCTGATTCACTGTGATCGGCTCTTTGCCCCATACTATTTCTGCTGCAGCTACCTCTTCATTGTCCTCATACTCATCTTCTTGATCTGCTCTCTCGAGGAATTGGTTGTAAATTTCGGCCACATCATTATGTTTGGCAAATCTGCCATCCTTCTTGAAGCCATATGCTTGGTTACTCATCAATGCCAATTTCTTTGACAACTGACCCAGATCTTCAAACTCCATTCCAAACAGCTTTTCACGAATTGCAGGTAGCATCCCAGTTACAGCCATACTGGCCAACTGATCATCAGGAATATTTAGAGAGAAGCACATACTCTTTGTTTCCCTGAACCTCCTAAGGAATTCTGTAGGTGTTTCATTATTTCTCTGCCTTAGGCTAGTTAAATCAACCAACTTTTTCTCAGTGCTGCCAGTGTAGTAATGAGCATGAAATTTCTGCTCCAGATCCTTCCAGGTGCAAATTGACTGAGCGGGCAAAGAGGCAAACCATGTAAATGCTGAACCTGTCAATGACAAAGGAAAGTATCTGATTCTAAAAGCTTCATCTGCTGACGCCTCACCAAGCTGCATCAAATACCGCGCTATGTGCTCCACAGTACTAGTGTCATCTTGTCCTGAGAATTTAGTAAATTCTGTAGGCACTTTAACCCTGTTAGGCAATGACACCCTTTGATACCACTCTGGGAAAGGCGATGAGTACATGTACCCTTGATTTTTAGGCTTTAGACCGAACTGATTCTGCAATACATCGGTCATTTTCTGTACCATGAGATCAACATTGGTGTCTTGATTCCCTGGCCTTCCAGCAGGTATTCCTGCAGCACCATGATATCCAGGATTTGGTAGAGCATCAATAGCATTGTAATCCATGAACTCTGAGTATCCATTCCCATACATATCTCTTTGCAACCTGTTATGCAAAGGAGATATCTTGTAAGCAGATGCAGGTGGATTTGCTGTGGTACCGAATGCCGCTTCACCAAATGTGCGAGGTTTTGGTACTGCTTGCTGAGGATCCTGCTGAATTGGGCGACCATTCGTATCTTTAGTCCCAGAAGCTCCAGTTTCTCCAATATTGTCTTTTCCATGCGGCTTTTGAGTTGTCGTGTGTGTATTGAAGTACGTTGGTCCACCAGGTGGCCCATATTCTTGCTCAAAAGCTTTATCCACGCCTTGACCAAAAATACTGATCATTATTAATCGAAAGCTATTCAAGAATGCAGTATTGTGATTGGTCATTGTTTCTCCCAGAGCCTTGTATAACAAGCCAGAAAACCGCTCTCTTTCTTCATCTGTACTCATATCTGACTGTCCAGGCAGCAAGACTCTTGGCAGTTCTGTTTTGAGAAAAGGTGCACCACTCCTGTTCTTGCCGAAAGATAGCAAGCACTTTTTAATGAACTGCTCTGCAGCAGCTTTCACTATCTGTTGATGCTCTTCAGTCAGTTCTTCAAGAGTGACATCCAGCAATTCTTTTATCTCAGGCATCTTCAAAGCTTGAGTGTCCCACCGGGCGTGCCAAAAAGTGTGTTGACGCAAAATCGGCTTCTCACGCCAAGCACACAGCAAGCCGAATCAGCTGGCTTCACACGTGCCCGATCGTCTGAATCCTGTAAGCGTGCCAGTCAATTTTCTCTGAAACTGACAAAGGAAGAAAAAATGTTTAGATATAAAACCTGGAACATGCCGGATGATACCAGACAGTTCCATCTCTACGGCTTGCAAGGCCAATCTTGATCGGCATATAGCTATGAACAAGCTATCTGTCGGCAATGCAGGCGCTCACATGCATATTCGGCAGAGCGCATACTGCCGAACGCATGACGTCATCATGATGAAAGATCGGTATTTAATTAGATGATCGTTACAATACTTAAATACAACCGATTAACGGGCATAAAGCATGATAAATGTGAAAGCACGATCGTAAATCTCTAATAAACAAGAATGCATAGGTCTAAAAGCACTAGTCTACCGCATGTCTAGATACCCTCGAACCCGTCAGGCGTAGAATCAAACAAGTTAATCCACCGCATGATACGACTTGTTTAAAATCACGCCACCAACCAAGAATAGATCAATCCACCGCATGATATACTCTAAACGTGGAAGGCTAGAAGCATTCATTATTTAAAACAAAGTTACGAACACGTTTTCACTCATTGAGGGACTGCCGAATACGGCTAGATAGCCGATTCGGGTTCCATGAAGAAGGAACAAGCTTCGTCGATGTTGATAGACCTATCAGATCGATTTCGAGCTCTAATCCACCGGATGATTAGTTCTAAAACGACCCAAAAACCTGCATCTACCGCATGATACCCGGCTCTGTCAAGATCCATACAAAACCAACGAGTTTGAACCCGCGACACGTGGCAATCTAGATTGGTTTGAATTCGGCTATGTAAGGTAACATGGTCATGTCTTGCGATGAATCAAAACCGAACCTAACCAATCTAGACTGGGCAAAAAGAGTGTTATATGAATTAAACATAAAGTAAAACCCAAATAACACAAGGTAACTTAATGAATCTATTAGATCTTTGCCACAATCTAATAGAGCCGATAACTTGCTTCAAGCTAAACCTTAGCCTACCGCATGACTCATGATTTAACAAAGAAGCCTTCTCATACCAAGCTTAAATCCACCGCATGATACTAAGCACGGTAACAAGACTACTTGCATCATAATCTAAATCCACCGCATGATACTAGACATGATACAAGGTTGCCGGTACTTACGGAGGTCGACGGATCGATGGTTCCTCTCGAAGATTTCGACGACACGACTAAAGGACTCGAAAAGGTGGCGCAAGGCCGGTTTGTTGTATGATTGTTCGATTCGATGCCTATTACAATTGTCATGGGTTTATATTTATACCCAGACTTTGACACGATTCCTAATCGACTACGATTACAAAACGTTTATTTCCAAAGAAATACGTCGAAGTGCCGTATTCATCTCGCATTCTTTATCAATCGGCTCTTTCCTTGTATTCAATCCACGTCATCACGCGTTCCCGAATGCTTTCCATAGAGCAGCTCCTTGCCGAATCTGCGACGGACTCCCGACCGCAGAATGCCTTTGCCGAACGCCCTTGAAGACAAGCTTTCCTTTCCGAACGATATCTTTTACTAATCCCGGCCCACATGTCAGTCTCTTTCTGGTGCCAAATTTTGGTGTTAACACATGCCCCTTCAATTTCGGGATAAAAGATAATTTATCTCGGAATTGACTAGAAATCCGCAACTGTATTGAATCTTTTTAGCATCCACCTTCTCCGCTCGAATTTCCAGAGCTCCGCTTGGATCCAAACCTTAGCTCGCTAGCTTCTTCAAGCTTTCAATCTTCAAATGGCGCACCAAGATAAAGCTCTTCAGGTAATTCTTTAATCTTCCTCAAGCACATTCGGCATCATTCTTTTGAATCGCACCCTAAATTTTCCTTTTTCGCCCTTTTTGTTCTTGGTAGGCTGTAGCGGCTGAACTTTTGATTCCTACTGAGGAAAAAGCACTCACTTATTTTCTCGGGCCCGTAGGAGATTCAGACCCCTCTGAACTGATTGCTACCGAATCTCAGCGAATTCCCTTTAAATCTTCACTGACGAAGCCTCATGAATGGCAAGATGCCTTTAAGAACTGGCCTCTGCCCCCAATTGCTGATTGGAGGAATTGGTATAAGAGGATTCTCAATGATAAAAGTCCTCAAACCAAGAACTGGGACAAACTCTGCATTTCCCATTGTCTGGAATTATCTCTAGCCGAAACTCCCAGAAATGAAAACCTCCTGATTGCAGCTTGCCACTTTTGGTCCAATGGAGTGCATGATGGATTGTGTGGAGCGCATTAGTCGGCTTACCGAATGAAATGGGTTATTAGAAGAACTGGTTATTATTGGCCGACAATGTTGGAAGATTGCTTTGAATATTACAAGGGATGTCAAGACTGTCAGAAATTTGGAAACATTCAGAGAGGTCCAGCATCGGCTTTGAATCCCATTATCAAGCCATGGCCATTCAGAGGATGGGGAATAGATTTGATCGGCCAAATAAATCCTCCATCAAGCAAGGGGCATAAGTTTGTACTTTTAGCAACAGATTATTTCACTAAGTGGGTTGAGGCAATTCCATTGAGAAAGGTAGCATCAGAAGATATGATTGAATTTGTCAAAGAGCACATCATTTACAGATTTGGAATTCCTCAATGGATCAAACAGATGAAAGGAACATATGATTTTGGATCTTGAACACCTTGATTGCCGACTCAGTTCATTCCCAGTCTGTCTTGAACAATTTGTCTCAGTAGTTTGTACTAGGGAT
Source organism: Echinochloa crus-galli (assembly GCA_900205405.1). Lineage (NCBI taxonomy): Eukaryota > Viridiplantae > Streptophyta > Magnoliopsida > Poales > Poaceae > Echinochloa > Echinochloa crus-galli. Next base: position 1,560,367 of record OAMR01000309.1, read on the forward strand.
TATTGAATTTCGGCAATAAAGCTTATCTTTTGTGATCCCTCTGTGATATCTTCACTGAATTGATGATGTATATTGTTAGCACTAAGGGCAATACAATCTAGTATTGGCCATTTTTCCTCTGTTGGAAATTTTTGTTCTGAAGGCGGCTTCTTCCCGAATGCCGGCTATTTCCATTGTGTCTTAATCAACGATCAATCTCAACGCTAGGATAGTATTTCTTCAAATATCTTCCGTTTATAGCAGCAGTGAATTCTTCTCCCAGTAAAGTTTTCAAAATATATGCATTTCCAGGCACGCATCTAACCACTCTGAAAGGACCTTCCCAATTTGGAGACCATTTGCCGAATGCTGCATATTTGGTTCCAATCGGCAATATCGCTTTCCAAACCAAATCTCCTTCTGCAAATTGCCTGACTTTTACCTTCTTGTTGTAATATTTGGCAACTCGCATCTTATTTTTCTCGATATTTTCCAATGCTTTGAGACGAATCATATGCAAATCTTCCAATTCGTCCATCATCAAGTTACTGTAATCTTTAGAACTTAAATCTTTCTGCAACTGTATTCTCCTTGACTCTGTTTGTAATTCCCATGGCAAAATGGCATGATGTCCATACACTAGTTCATAAGGAGACGTTTTTTTAGCCCCATGAGGAGCCATTCGGTAAGCCCACAATGCTTCATTGAGTACCGAATGCCACCTCCTTGGCTTTTGATCAATTTTCTTCTGTATGATTTTAATCATAATTTTGTTAGAAGCCTCTGCCTGTCCGTTAGCTTGGGCATAATAAGGAGAAGAATTCAATAATTTGATCCCCATACTTTCAGCAAAATCTCTGAATTCTGAAGATGTAAATTGAGTCCCTTGATCTGTGGTAATTGTCTGGTTTCTAGATTGGATGATCATTTTATTGCAGTGAAGCAAGCTTTGAAGAATCAATCTGCTCAACCATCCTTGGAGCAAAGAAGAACTTTGGCCAAGCAATCTGTAAAAGATTTGCATCTTCAAGCTCAGACTACTAAAGAGCTAATATCCAAACTACAACCTGCTCTTGAATTGAAGAAGGCCAAGAAAGCTGAGCTAGAAGCTGAGTTGAGTAGATTATCTGCTGAAATCGAGGCCGAGGAGAAGCAGATGGCTGAACTTCCTGAATTGGTACAGAAAATTCGAAAGGAGGCTTCAGCAGCTTTGAATGAAGAGAAGCAGCTCAAGGCCAAACTCTCTGCATTGGCTCAGACCCAAGAGGGTGACAAGAAATTACTTGATAACATTAGTAGTATAATCTTGAATGCAAAAGATGTAATCTCAAAGTACTTGGGTGTGTAATTTGTATCAAACAGTTTGATAGCCGAATGCCTGGTCAATTCTGTATTTTCCTTTTCATCAAAACGCCGATCATCACTATGATGTACTCTATTCGGCAAAGCTGACTGTAATGAATTTCGTTGTCCAAAGCCCATTCGGCAAAGCTGACTGTGATAAGCATGTCATAGCCGAATTTTACTTGGTCAAACCGAATATGACTCAGCATGAATCCCAAACGACACGGCAACTGCTCGGTTCATGGGGCTTTCCACCTTCCGAATTTTTGGGATGCGCGCCACGATTTCTGGCCACGATTTCCTCTGCAATTTCTATAAACACATCCAGTATCTCTATCTCCTCATCAAGTCTTTTGCCCACCTCGAGCTCTTCTTTTCCCAAGCACAGTAGTCCTCAAGAAAACCCCAATGGCGAACGGAAGGCGATCGGCTGCTGACGAGCCCGAAGGAAGCCGCACCGGCGCTCGCCGCAGGTGATTAGCTGCTTGCCTTTCTCTGTTCTTCTCAAGATTCTTTTCTCTTTTTTTTTGACGAATCTCTCTGTTTTTTCAGGGTAATCCAATGGATTGCCGGTGCTGGTGCGTCAGTTGCAGCTCCAGCCGCTGCTCCTGCGGCGTCCAACTCCTCGAGTGTTGACGTAAAATCCGCACCTCACGCCAAGCACACAGCAAGCCGAACAAAGCT
>OAMR01000627.1:1289-11565 GCA_900205405.1 Echinochloa crus-galli
GACAGTTTCCTGCCTATATTCATCATGCCTATCATTGCATTCAGGACAATTATTCCATGTGGGAAGGTATCTTCTTATTCCTGATCTTGTTTTTCCTTTTTGCTTTTGCTCACTCTTTCTTTTTAGCTCTGGAAAAACAGCTTTAGACTTTGGAAGCCGCCGTCGCCAGGCTTGCCCTTACGGCCAATGCAACAGGCAGGACGGCCTTGGATCGGGTGAACAATATCAACCAGATCCTTCCTGATATCTCCAGGGCCGGTATGGGTTATGGTGCAGCACTTGCCTTCAACGCCGTGCGGATTCATTCCGGCGTTGATTACAGTAGATTCGACGTTTGTGAGCGAGGCCTGGAGCGTGAAGTAGAGCATTCCGTGGAGGACATGAAAGAAGCGGGAACAGGCATACTGCCGAACGCATGACGTCATCATGATGAAAGATCGGTATTTTAATTAAGCGACAGGTTGTAGTATGTAACCATAACCGATTATCATAACGCGATGAAATAAATAAAAGGGTGAAAGCACGATTGTAAATCTCTAATAAACAAGAATGCATAGGTCTAAAAGCACTAGTCTACCGCATGTCTAGATACCCTCGAACCCGTCAGGCGTAGAATCAAACAAGTTAATCCACCGCATGATACAACTCGTTTGAGGCCACACCACCTGTCTCTTATACACATCTTCGCGCTTCTGATAGGCAGGAGAGGTGCCTATTTCTTGGTGGGACCGGATGAGGAGGCTACGGTAAGTCTTCTCTTCGTCGGGAGACCAGCGAATGAAGCCGAACTGATGGCTGATTTTGCGGGCCCATCAAGGACGAGCGAGCGTGACCTGAGCCTTGGCTTAGGGGTGCTGATGCCGAGTCCTTACTCCTCTCCAGCAATGCAGCCACGAGGTCCTTCAGTTGGTGTGATGCCACAAGAAAATCGTCGAGAAAGCTGTGGACACTGCTTCCGGGGATTGTGTGCTGAACACCTAACTGAAATGGTCTAAGAGCCTAATAGTAGGGGGCTCATATCTTTGTAGCTTGAAATGGCCTTTGGCCAGATGTACTTCGTCTTGTAAACTTTGCGAGTCACAAAATGTTAATATGAACATGTACTGCCGCCTAGGTGGATCATCAACTGCCATGTAGATATATTAGAGCCTGTCCGACCGCCTAGGTGGATCATCAACTGCCATGTAGATATATTAGAGCCTGTCCGGCACCCAGCCCCCGAGCCTGCGAGGAACTTGGCTTGGTTCTCTTGGAACGTGCCGAGTCGTAGTCCGGCGCCGAGCCCCCGAGCATGCGAGGGACTTGGCTTCGTTCTCTTGGAACGCGCCGAGTTGGTGTACGGCGCCCAGCCCCCGAGCATTAGAGGGATTTGGCTTGGTCCTCTTGGAACGCGCCGAGTCGTAGTCCGGCGCCCAGCCCCCGAGCATGCGAGGGACTTGGCTTGGTCCTCTTGGAACGCGCCGAGTCGTAGTCCGGCGCCCAGCCCCCGAGCATGCGAGGGACTTGGCTTAGTCCTCTTGGAACGCGCCGAGTCATAGTCCGGCGCCCAGCCCCCGAGCATGCGAGGGACTTGGCTTGGTCCTCTTGGGACGCGCCGAGTCGTAGTGCGGCGCCCAGCCCCCGAGCTTGCCAGGGACTTGGCCTGGTTCTCTTGGAACGCGCCGAGTCGTAGTCCGGCGCCCAGCCCTCGAGCTTGCGAGGGACTTGGCTTGGTTCTCTTGGAACGCGCCGAGTCGTAGTCCGGCGCCCAGCCCCCGAGCTTGCGAGGGACTTGGCCTGGTTCTCTTGGAACGCGCCGAGTCGTAGTCCGGCGCCCAGCCCTCGAGCTTGCGAGGGACTTGGCTTGGTTCTCTTGGAACGCGCCGAGTCGTAGTCCGGCGCCCAGCCCTCGAGCTTGCGAGGGACTTGGCTTGGTTCTCTTGGAACGCGCCGAGTCGTAGTCCGGCGCCCAGCCCTCGAGCTTGCGAGGGACTTGGCTTGGTTCTCTTGGAACGCGCCGAGTCGTAGTCCGGCGCCCAGCCCTCGAGCTTGCGAGGGACTTGGCTTGGTTCTCTTGGAACGCGCCGAGTCGTAGTCCGGCGCCCAGCCCTCGAGCTTGCGAGGGACTTGGCTTGGTCCTCTTGGAACGCGCCGAGTTGGTGTACGGCGCCCAGCCCTCGAGCTTGCGAGGGACTTGGCTTGGTTCTCTTGGAACGCGCCGAGTCGTAGTCCGGCGCCCAGCCCTCGAGCTTGCGAGGGACTTGGCTTGGTTCTCTTGGAACGCGCCGAGTCGTAGTCCGGCGCCCAGCCCTCGAGCTTGCGAGGGACTTGGCTTGGTTCTCTTGGAACGCGCCGAGTCGTAGTCCGGCGCCCAGCCCTCGAGCTTGCGAGGGACTTGGCTTGGTTCTCTTGGAACGCGCCGAGTCGTAGTCCGGCGCCCAGCCCTCGAGCTTGCGAGGGACTTGGCTTGGTTCTCTTGGAACGCGCCGAGTCGTAGTCCGGCGCCCAGCCCTCGAGCTTGCGAGGGACTTGGCTTGGTTCTCTTGGAACGCGCCGAGTCGTAGTCCGGCGCCCAGCCCTCGAGCTTGCGAGGGACTTGGCTTGGTTCTCTTGGAACGCGCCGAGTCGTAGTCCGGCGCCCAGCCCTCGAGCTTGCGAGGGACTTGGCTTGGTTCTCTTGGAACGCGCCGAGTCGTAGTCCGGCGCCCAGCCCTCGAGCTTGCGAGGGACTTGGCTTGGTTCTCTTGGAACGCGCCGAGTCGTAGTCCGGCGCCCAGCCCCCGAGCTTGCGAGGGACTTGGCCTGGTTCTCTTGGAACGCGCCGAGTCGTAGTCCGGCGCCCAGCCCTCGAGCTTGCGAGGGACTTGGCTTGGTTCTCTTGGAACGCGCCGAGTCGTAGTCCGGCGCCCAGCCCTCGAGCTTGCGAGGGACTTGGCTTGGTTCTCTTGGAACGCGCCGAGTCGTAGTCCGGCGCCCAGCCCTCGAGCTTGCGAGGGACTTGGCTTGGTTCTCTTGGAACGCGCCGAGTCGTAGTCCGGCGCCCAGCCCTCGAGCTTGCGAGGGACTTGGCTTGGTTCTCTTGGAACGCGCCGAGTCGTAGTCCGGCGCCCAGCCCTCGAGCTTGCGAGGGACTTGGCTTGGTTCTCTTGGAACGCGCCGAGTCGTAGTCCGGCGCCCAGCCCTCGAGCTTGCGAGGGACTTGGCTTGGTTCTCTTGGAACGCGCCGAGTCGTAGTCCGGCGCCCAGCCCTCGAGCTTGCGAGGGACTTGGCTTGGTTCTCTTGGAACGCGCCGAGTCGTAGTCCGGCGCCCAGCCCTCGAGCTTGCGAGGGACTTGGCTTGGTTCTCTTGGAACGCGCCGAGTCGTAGTCCGGCGCCCAGCCCTCGAGCTTGCGAGGGACTTGGCTTGGTTCTCTTGGAACGCGCCGAGTCGTAGTCCGGCGCCCAGCCCTCGAGCTTGCGAGGGACTTGGCTTGGTTCTCTTGGAACGCGCCGAGTCGTAGTCCGGCGCCCAGCCCTCGAGCTTGCGAGGGACTTGGCTTGGTTCTCTTGGAACGCGCCGAGTCGTAGTCCGGCGCCCAGCCCTCGAGCTTGCGAGGGACTTGGCTTGGTTCTCTTGGAACGCGCCGAGTCGTAGTCCGGCGCCCAGCCCTCGAGCTTGCGAGGGACTTGGCTTGGTTCTCTTGGAACGCGCCGAGTCGTAGTCCGGCGCCCAGCCCTCGAGCTTGCGAGGGACTTGGCTTGGTTCTCTTGGAACGCGCCGAGTCGTAGTCCGGCGCCCAGCCCCCGAGCTTGCGAGGGACTTGGCCTGGTTCTCTTGGAACGCGCCGAGTCGTAGTCCGGCGCCCAGCCCTCGAGCTTGCGAGGGACTTGGCTTGGTTCTCTTGGAACGCGCCGAGTCGTAGTCCGGCGCCCAGCCCTCGAGCTTGCGAGGGACTTGGCTTGGTTCTCTTGGAACGCGCCGAGTCGTAGTCCGGCGCCCAGCCCTCGAGCTTGCGAGGGACTTGGCTTGGTTCTCTTGGAACGCGCCGAGTCGTAGTCCGGCGCCCAGCCCTCGAGCTTGCGAGGGACTTGGCTTGGTTCTCTTGGAACGCGCCGAGTCGTAGTCCGGCGCCCAGCCCTCGAGCTTGCGAGGGACTTGGCTTGGTTCTCTTGGAACGCGCCGAGTCGTAGTCCGGCGCCCAGCCCTCGAGCTTGCGAGGGACTTGGCTTGGTTCTCTTGGAACGCGCCGAGTCGTAGTCCGGCGCCCAGCCCTCGAGCTTGCGAGGGACTTGGCTTGGTTCTCTTGGAACGCGCCGAGTCGTAGTCCGGCGCCCAGCCCTCGAGCTTGCGAGGGACTTGGCTTGGTTCTCTTGGAACGCGCCGAGTCGTAGTCCGGCGCCCAGCCCTCGAGCTTGCGAGGGACTTGGCTTGGTTCTCTTGGAACGCGCCGAGTCGTAGTCCGGCGCCCAGCCCTCGAGCTTGCGAGGGACTTGGCTTGGTTCTCTTGGAACGCGCCGAGTCGTAGTCCGGCGCCCAGCCCTCGAGCTTGCGAGGGACTTGGCTTGGTTCTCTTGGAACGCGCCGAGTCGTAGTCCGGCGCCCAGCCCTCGAGCTTGCGAGGGACTTGGCTTGGTTCTCTTGGAACGCGCCGAGTCGTAGTCCGGCGCCCAGCCCTCGAGCTTGCGAGGGACTTGGCTTGGTTCTCTTGGAACGCGCCGAGTCGTAGTCCGGCGCCCAGCCCTCGAGCTTGCGAGGGACTTGGCTTGGTTCTCTTGGAACGCGCCGAGTCGTAGTCCGGCGCCCAGCCCCCGAGCTTGCGAGGGACTTGGCCTGGTTCTCTTGGAACGCGCCGAGTCGTAGTCCGGCGCCCAGCCCTCGAGCTTGCGAGGGACTTGGCTTGGTTCTCTTGGAACGCGCCGAGTCGTAGTCCGGCGCCCAGCCCTCGAGCTTGCGAGGGACTTGGCTTGGTTCTCTTGGAACGCGCCGAGTCGTAGTCCGGCGCCCAGCCCTCGAGCTTGCGAGGGACTTGGCTTGGTTCTCTTGGAACGCGCCGAGTCGTAGTCCGGCGCCCAGCCCTCGAGCTTGCGAGGGACTTGGCTTGGTTCTCTTGGAACGCGCCGAGTCGTAGTCCGGCGCCCAGCCCTCGAGCTTGCGAGGGACTTGGCTTGGTTCTCTTGGAACGCGCCGAGTCGTAGTCCGGCGCCCAGCCCTCGAGCTTGCGAGGGACTTGGCTTGGTTCTCTTGGAACGCGCCGAGTCGTAGTCCGGCGCCCAGCCCTCGAGCTTGCGAGGGACTTGGCTTGGTTCTCTTGGAACGCGCCGAGTCGTAGTCCGGCGCCCAGCCCTCGAGCTTGCGAGGGACTTGGCTTGGTTCTCTTGGAACGCGCCGAGTCGTAGTCCGGCGCCCAGCCCTCGAGCTTGCGAGGGACTTGGCTTGGTTCTCTTGGAACGCGCCGAGTCGTAGTCCGGCGCCCAGCCCTCGAGCTTGCGAGGGACTTGGCTTGGTTCTCTTGGAACGCGCCGAGTCGTAGTCCGGCGCCCAGCCCTCGAGCTTGCGAGGGACTTGGCTTGGTTCTCTTGGAACGCGCCGAGTCGTAGTCCGGCGCCCAGCCCTCGAGCTTGCGAGGGACTTGGCTTGGTTCTCTTGGAACGCGCCGAGTCGTAGTCCGGCGCCCAGCCCTCGAGCTTGCGAGGGACTTGGCTTGGTTCTCTTGGAACGCGCCGAGTCGTAGTCCGGCGCCCAGCCCTCGAGCTTGCGAGGGACTTGGCTTGGTTCTCTTGGAACGCGCCGAGTCGTAGTCCGGCGCCCAGCCCCCGAGCTTGCGAGGGACTTGGCCTGGTTCTCTTGGAACGCGCCGAGTCGTAGTCCGGCGCCCAGCCCTCGAGCTTGCGAGGGACTTGGCTTGGTTCTCTTGGAACGCGCCGAGTCGTAGTCCGGCGCCCAGCCCTCGAGCTTGCGAGGGACTTGGCTTGGTTCTCTTGGAACGCGCCGAGTCGTAGTCCGGCGCCCAGCCCTCGAGCTTGCGAGGGACTTGGCTTGGTTCTCTTGGAACGCGCCGAGTCGTAGTCCGGCGCCCAGCCCTCGAGCTTGCGAGGGACTTGGCTTGGTTCTCTTGGAACGCGCCGAGTCGTAGTCCGGCGCCCAGCCCTCGAGCTTGCGAGGGACTTGGCTTGGTCCTCTTGGAACGCGCCGAGTTGGTGTACGGCGCCCAGCCCTCGAGCTTGCGAGGGACTTGGCTTGGTTCTCTTGGAACGCGCCGAGTCGTAGTCCGGCGCCCAGCCCTCGAGCTTGCGAGGGACTTGGCTTGGTTCTCTTGGAACGCGCCGAGTCGTAGTCCGGCGCCCAGCCCTCGAGCTTGCGAGGGACTTGGCTTGGTTCTCTTGGAACGCGCCGAGTCGTAGTCCGGCGCCCAGCCCTCGAGCTTGCGAGGGACTTGGCTTGGTTCTCTTGGAACGCGCCGAGTCGTAGTCCGGCGCCCAGCCCTCGAGCTTGCGAGGGACTTGGCTTGGTTCTCTTGGAACGCGCCGAGTCGTAGTCCGGCGCCCAGCCCTCGAGCTTGCGAGGGACTTGGCTTGGTTCTCTTGGAACGCGCCGAGTCGTAGTCCGGCGCCCAGCCCTCGAGCTTGCGAGGGACTTGGCTTGGTTCTCTTGGAACGCGCCGAGTCGTAGTCCGGCGCCCAGCCCTCGAGCTTGCGAGGGACTTGGCTTGGTTCTCTTGGAACGCGCCGAGTCGTAGTCCGGCGCCCAGCCCTCGAGCTTGCGAGGGACTTGGCTTGGTTCTCTTGGAACGCGCCGAGTCGTAGTCCGGCGCCCAGCCCCCGAGCTTGCGAGGGACTTGGCCTGGTTCTCTTGGAACGCGCCGAGTCGTAGTCCGGCGCCCAGCCCTCGAGCTTGCGAGGGACTTGGCTTGGTTCTCTTGGAACGCGCCGAGTCGTAGTCCGGCGCCCAGCCCTCGAGCTTGCGAGGGACTTGGCTTGGTTCTCTTGGAACGCGCCGAGTCGTAGTCCGGCGCCCAGCCCTCGAGCTTGCGAGGGACTTGGCTTGGTTCTCTTGGAACGCGCCGAGTCGTAGTCCGGCGCCCAGCCCTCGAGCTTGCGAGGGACTTGGCTTGGTTCTCTTGGAACGCGCCGAGTCGTAGTCCGGCGCCCAGCCCTCGAGCTTGCGAGGGACTTGGCTTGGTTCTCTTGGAACGCGCCGAGTCGTAGTCCGGCGCCCAGCCCTCGAGCTTGCGAGGGACTTGGCTTGGTTCTCTTGGAACGCGCCGAGTCGTAGTCCGGCGCCCAGCCCTCGAGCTTGCGAGGGACTTGGCTTGGTTCTCTTGGAACGCGCCGAGTCGTAGTCCGGCGCCCAGCCCTCGAGCTTGCGAGGGACTTGGCTTGGTTCTCTTGGAACGCGCCGAGTCGTAGTCCGGCGCCCAGCCCTCGAGCTTGCGAGGGACTTGGCTTGGTTCTCTTGGAACGCGCCGAGTCGTAGTCCGGCGCCCAGCCCTCGAGCTTGCGAGGGACTTGGCTTGGTTCTCTTGGAACGCGCCGAGTCGTAGTCCGGCGCCCAGCCCTCGAGCTTGCGAGGGACTTGGCTTGGTTCTCTTGGAACGCGCCGAGTCGTAGTCCGGCGCCCAGCCCTCGAGCTTGCGAGGGACTTGGCTTGGTTCTCTTGGAACGCGCCGAGTCGTAGTCCGGCGCCCAGCCCTCGAGCTTGCGAGGGACTTGGCTTGGTTCTCTTGGAACGCGCCGAGTCGTAGTCCGGCGCCCAGCCCTCGAGCTTGCGAGGGACTTGGCTTGGTTCTCTTGGAACGCGCCGAGTCGTAGTCCGGCGCCCAGCCCCCGAGCTTGCGAGGGACTTGGCCTGGTTCTCTTGGAACGCGCCGAGTCGTAGTCCGGCGCCCAGCCCTCGAGCTTGCGAGGGACTTGGCTTGGTTCTCTTGGAACGCGCCGAGTCGTAGTCCGGCGCCCAGCCCTCGAGCTTGCGAGATTGAAGTTGAGTAGATTACAAGATTCACCGTCAATGGCTTCAAGCAACTGCTTCCGCTCGTGTTGCCACTCAAGCTCAACGATCCCAGCTTGCTTGGAGATGACCTCCAGCTCGTGGCGAGATTCGTCACGCTCCCTTCTGAACCGATGAGCATCGCTATCTGAATAGCGAAGATCATCCGATTCAAGAGTTCGGTTGGACGAACTGGAGGAATCGGCAGCCGCAGCCGGAGCCGCAGCCGGGGCAGCGGCAGGATTCCACTGGATTAGCCTGAAAAAAGAAACTAGGTTCAGTTTTGAAGGGGGAGCGAAATCTTGGGGAAAGAATGGAAAGAGGCAGTCATCACCTGCGGCGAGCACCGGCGCGGCTTCCTTCAGGTTCATCAGCGGCCGGTCGCCTTCCGTTGGCCATTGGGGTTTTCTCGAGTTTTACTGTGCTTGAGGAAGATTGAAATTTACTCGGAGGACTTTATCTTGGTCCGCCATTTGGGGATTGAAGCTTGCGGAGGTCGATGAACTGGGGTTTGGATCTGGACGAAGCTTCGAAAAGTTAAGAGCGGAAAAAGCAAGGATTGAGCTGAGATGACCTAGAAACGCTGAGTATTTATGATCAATTCTGAAATAAAAGTATCTTTTATCCCGAAATTGAAGGGGCATGTGTTAACACCAAAAATTGGCACCTGAGAGAGGCTGACAAGTGGGCCATATTTGATAGAAAAATCCTGTTCGGCAGGGAGGTGTCCTTCGAAGCATTCGGTAAAAGATGCTCTGCGGTCGGGAGTCCATCATCGAATCGGCAAGGGAGCTACTCTATGGAAAGCATTCGGGAACGCGTGATGACGTGGATTCAATATAAGGAAGAAGCCGATTTGATAAAGAATATGAGATGAATACGGCGCTTCGACGTATTTCTTTGAAAATAAACGTTTTGTAATCGTAGTCGACTAGGAATAGTGTCAAAACCAGGGTATAAATATAAACCCGTGGTGATTGTAATAAGCATCGAACAATCATACAACAAACCGGCCTTGCGCCACCTTTTCGAGTCCTTTAGTCGTGTCGTCAAAATCTTCGAGAGGAATCATCGATCCGTCGACCTCCGTAAGTATCGACAACCTTGTATCATGCTTAGTATCATGCGGTGGATTTAAGCTTGGTTCAAGAAGGCTTCTTTGTTAAATCATGAGTCATGCGGTAGGCTAAGGTTTAGCTTGAAGCAAGTTATCGGCTCTATTAGATTGTGGCAAAGATCTAATAGATTCATTAAGTTACCTTGTGTTATTTGGGTTTTACTTTATGTTTAATTCATATAACACCCTTTTTGCCCAGTCTAGATTGGTTAGGTTCGGTTTTGATTCATCACAAGACATGACCACGTTCCTCGCCCTGCTCTCTCTCAGCCCACCGCTTGCCAAGCGCGTTTTCGAGGCCGTCAAGCGTTTCCGCTCTCCCTTCATCCGCTTCCTTCCTTCTTCCACCAAGCATAGCCATGGCCGACGACGCTAGTGAGCGCGCCGCTCTGAGGCTCTGGCGGCGGCTGGGGTGCCGCCGGAGGCCGAGCAAGAGGCGGCTGGGGGAAGACCAACATGACAATGGAGCGGCTGGAGGACCTGGCGAACCGCGGTGTGCTCCCCGCGAAGGAGACGCTTGGGCGTGGAGGCAGCCGGGAAGGAGAAGAGGCCATTCGAGAACACCGGTGAGGTGGCCGTCTTTGCGCATTTCGTGGAGCGTGGATTCAGCACGCCGTCCGGCGATTTCTTCCGCGGGCTGCTGCATTACTACGGTCTGGAGCTCTCTCATCTTAATCCCAATGGGACTTTTGATATTTCATTCTTCATCTACTTCTGTGAGGCTTTTCCTGGAATTTCCCCCATTGCCATCTTTGGCGGCACTTGTACCGCGTCAAGCGCATCGGGTCTGGGCCCAGGGGAGATGGTCCTACTCGGATTACCGGCGGGGCGGGCATTGCGCTGCGGGAGAGGGACGCCGAGCTGAAACGCGTCATAGAAAGTGAGCGAGGCCTGTGCGCTGTCGTCTTGAGTTTCCCACGTGTACCGAGCATGAAGCCATAACACTTGGTTATGGTTGGCTTTGCTGCGCAGGTCATGCTCGCGAAAAGAAGGTCCTGGAGGAGAAGATAGCGGCAGCCGAAAAGGAGATACAAGACCTTGCCAGCGCGCACGGCCGGGCTGTGGGTGCCCACAACGCCGCCATGACTGGTGAGGACTGCTTCCGAGTTCTGTTGTCTTAATGGTATTCATGATACCTTTTTTGTACTGAACAACACGTGCATATATGCAGAGGGCTGCTAGTCGGTACGACGTTTGGCGCAGGCGGCCATGTCA
>OAMR01000627.1:27419-94529 GCA_900205405.1 Echinochloa crus-galli
CTTAGGCTATTGGCACTAGTGGACCTTTACACTTTAAAACATAATATTTTGTCCTGGTTATTGATATTCTCTACTCTAAATTCTTTTCTCCCGCACTCGTCATACTCTATCTTCATTCTCTATACCACCATCACCGCGCGGGCCCCATACACTCCCCAAAACTAACGATCACCTCACAACCACATCGGGCTCGTCCTGCCTCAAAGGTTCCCACAATAAGCATCCGCCAGCTCCTTTCACTCACTAGTCGACTCGGTGAGCTCCCTCCCCACCTTGTCTCAACAGCCTAAGCTGGTCCAACCTCTCATAACCCAAATCAAGGATGAGGTAAGAAAGCAGAATCCCATGCTAATCTCCATCGATCCATATGCGGTCGTCCATAACCATGGACACGGCTATACGTATAGTTTTCACTCTGCAGAGGTTGCGCTCCAGGAACCACCCGGGCTGCAGACGGTAGCTAGCCGCCTTGAGACACAGCCCACAGCAAGACCCTAAACAGTAACGGTGCCATACTGCTCCCTGGGCTCGGGAAACAATCTGAGCTAACAGCTGCCCCAGGGTCGTGAAACCTTCCCACCGGGGCCAGTCGGGGCATGGTAAATCAGGAGAGTACGCCGCAATGAGTCCCCCCTTACACATATCAAACTCGAATCTCCTACAGGTCTGGCACCGCACTAAGTAGGCTTGCTGGAACCCTCCCCATTCTTGGTAGATGGTGAGCACTGTAATCCACGTCTGAAAGGTGACTTCGAACCGGGTCCTTAATTGTCGGTAAGGCGAGTATCAGCGTCAAAGCGATCCGCCGCAATGGTCCGCAATCGGCACCCATTACAGGTATTGCCACCCAAACTCCTCAAATCCATCAATCTCAAGTAATCCATAAATGTACCCGCAACAGGTACTCCGTAGGAACTGTCCGAGTGCAGTTCCAAGCACCCCGATCAAACGCCGGGTTGTTATCACTCGCCTCCACCGCCTAACTGCACTACTCCTCCCAAGTCATCCAAACTCACGCCAAGAAGATCAATCACAACCATCCCCACACATGCATGCGTAGCATTCTCATATAGTGGATAATAGGTAGTAAGGAAACAGGGTAGATAAATGGCAGTGTAGGCATATCATTATCATGCAGTAATAAAGTTAGATACTTTGCAGCTAATGTATTTAACAGAAAATTAACAATTGGCCAAATAGTTCATGTCACATTAGATCAACAAATAGATATTTATGTCAGATCAACAAATAGATATTTTATGTCAGATCAACAAATAGCTCCGCCTTCCCTCGCAGCTTCTCTTCCTCCTCTTCTCCCTCTCTGGCACCTTCTCCCTGTCTCCCTCTCTCGAATTGCTGGAGAGGAGAACCCATCTGAAAGTAGACTTCAAGAGCTTTCCAACAAGTACTCATGGGCCTCAAACAACCATCGGAGCTAGGAGTTATGGCCTTCGTAAGTTGTCCCTGTGTGGTGGTCCGAACTGATGGTCCGAAGTGGCTGGTCCGATCGGAACGCCCGGAGGTCCGAACTTGCTTTATTGTTGAAATGAACCGGATTTCCGATTATGAGAATCCGACTCCCTGTACCCTTGTGATAGTCCCAGGAACAACAGCTATCACGTACAGAACTCATTTCAGCGGAAATCACATCCATACATTGACTAAGGTCTTCAGACATGACATAAATACATAGCGATATGGCACAAGCCTTCCGAGCTAAACGACAGAAGGAAAACAGCTACGCAGCGGATAGCTATAAGCTTCTGGCACTTCGGGGCTTCACCTCCATAGGCATCCTTGAGCGCAGCGCACAGCCCTCATTGCGTCATCCGTTGTGGTGGATCTTGTACTCGGTGTCTTCTCCTGTGTACCCAAAGACTGTCCCCAAGGAAATGGGATAGGTCCACGTCACCAACCATAATATGCAGCAAAGCTTTATAGTGGCCTAAACTAGTAATAAAATAGTCAAGGGATATAAGCTGAGGTTTTCCTATGCGCGCAGCAGCAATAACCCAAGTTCATCTCATCACCAACTCCTATCCTCACCAGAGAGATCACACTCCCCAAAACTAACGATCAACCTCACAACCACATCGGGCTCGTCCTGCCTCAATAGGTTCCCACAATAAGCATCCGCCAGCTCCTTTCACTCACTAGTCGACTCGGTGAGCTCCCTCCCCACCTTGTCTCAACAGCCTAAGCTGGTCCAACCTCTCATAACCCAAATCAAGGATGAGGTAAGAAAGCAGAATCCCATGCTAATCTCCATCGATCCATATGCGGTCGTCCATAACCATGGACACGGCTATACGTATAGTTTTCACTCTGCAGAGGTTGCGCTCCAGGAACCACCCGGGCTGCAGACGGTAGCTAGCCGCCTTGAGACACAGCCCACAGCAAGGACCCTAAACAGTAACGGTGCCATACTGCCTCCCTGGGCTCGGGAAACAATCTGAGCTAACAGCTGCCCCAGGGTCGTGAAACCTTCCCACCGGGGCCAGTCGGGGGCCATGGTAAATCAAGGAGAGTACGCCGCAATGAGTCCCCCCTTACACATATCAAACTCGAATCTCTGACAGGTCTGGCACCACACTAAGTAGGCTTGCTGGAACCCTCCCCATTCTTGGTAGATGGTGAGCACTGTAATCCACGTCTGAAAGGTGACTTCGAACCGGGTCCTTAATTGTCGGTAAGGCGAGTATCAGCGTCAAAGCGATCTGCCGCAATGGTCCGCAATCGGCACCCATTACAGGTATTGCCACCCAAACTCCTCAAATCCATCAATCTCAAGTAATCCATAATTGTACCCGCAGCAGGTACTCCGTAGGAACTATCCGAGTACAGTTCCAGAGCACCCCGATCAAACGACCGGGTTGTTATCACTCGCCTCCACCGCCTAGCTGCACTACTCCTCCCAAGCCATCCAAACTCACGCCAAGAAGATCAATCCCAACCATCCCAACTCATGCATGCATAGCATTCTCGTATAGTGGATAATAGGTAGCAAGGAAACAGGGTAGATAAATGGCAGTGCAGGCATACCATCATTATGCGAATAAAAGATACTTTTGGCATTTTAAAAACAAGAAAATTAACAATTGGCCAAATAGTTCATGTCACATTAGATCAACAAATAGATATTTATGTCAGATCAACAAATAGATATTTATGTCAGATCAACAAATAGCTCCGCCTTCCCTCGCAGCTTCTCTTCCTCCTCTTCTCCCTCTCTGGCACCTTCTCCCTGTCTCCCTCTCTCGAATTGCTGGAGAGGAGAACCCCAGTAGGGGCGGCGGCGGCTTGGACAAGGAAGCGGGCGATCCGGGGTATTTATAGGGTGGCTTGGCTAGGGTTTGTCGAGGGCGAGCGGCCACAGATGCACGGCGTTCGCGCCCTTTCCACGCGGCGCGATCGGGACGGCTAGGCGGCGCGGAGCAGGTGAGCAGAGGGGCTCACGCACGGCGCGCGTGCGATCGCGGGAGGAAGAAAGGGGAATAGTGGTTGTGGGACCCACCGGTCAGCGGCAGAAGGGAGGAAGGGCGAGGCTGCGAGTTGGGTCGGCAGATGGGCTGGACGAGGGGCCTGCTGCTGGGCCGTCTGCTGGGCCACGCGGGGAAAGAAGGAAAGGAAGGAGGGAAGCTGGGCTCCGGTGGGCTGGACGGGAAGAGAAGTCAAGGGTGGTTTTCTGGACTTGAGGTTAGAAATTAATTGGGTTAAGTTAGTGTTTGAATTTCAAATCTAGGATTTGAATTCAAACCCACCAAAAATCCAACAAAGCCAAACAAAACCAAATCACCACTAATTGGTCCTTGGCACTTCAAGTTAAATTTTAATTTAAATTTAAATTCGCCTATGAATAAAGGGAGCAATAAGAAGACATTCTTATATGTTTGTTCGCATGCACGACAATTCACCAAATTTTTTTTTTGAAATTCCGGATTTTCGCACTCAACAATTTCCTACGAATTTTCGGAATGTTACAACATCTATCTGTTATTACAATCATGCAATTACTATGAGAAGAATTTCACATCGGGCAAGGTTTCAACTTCAGAATTGGTATTGTCTAGCTTCGATTTGTTGCTGTTTGGATGTTGCAGAATTTGAAATTGGAAATCAACCCCAATACCATATGGTATTCCCCACACCCGCACCCCCTTCCCCTCGGTAGTGGGGCCTACCCCTCCGATTTGTGTTGAATTTCCCTGCTCCCTCAAAAAAAAAAAGAAATCACGTGCCTCCCTGTCCGCTCTCTGACGTAGTTGTCGCCCCCTTCTCTGTTTCCTGTGGCCGGGGACCCCCTTCTCTTCTTTCCCATGGCCACCGTCGGCACCATCTCTTCTTCCACGCCGCCGACCCCCTTCTTCCTCGCTGCCAGCCCCTGTTCTCTTCTTCTTCGCAGCGAGCGGTTGTCGATGGTGGTTGCCATTGTGCCTCTTGCTCACAGGTTCCATCCTTCTCCTCTCAATGGGTGCCGCGCCGCAAGTTTGATCTTATCCGGTGGGAGGGTTGTTCGACTTTTTGATGCCAGGAGTGGCTAGGCGGACGACCAGCGTAAGGAGAACCCCATGTACGGCAGTAGCAGCAGCAAGGGGTCCTCATGGAGAAGTAGTGGTCGTCAACCATGGATGGGGATAGTGGAATAAATGTCAATTCCATGCTCTTATACATCCAAACAAAGAATCGAATTAGATTGCTTTTCAGGATTCCAAAAGTCAATTCAACGGGTATCCAAACAATAGAATTGAATTGTGCACATTTCAATACCATGGCTGCTTTGGTATTGAACCCAATTCAATTCCATGCCCTTCAATATCGACATTCAACGGAGCCTTAAAGATTTTTATCACTATAACCAAAACTCTACAATAGGGATTCACATTGCAAAAAAATATATTACAATATATATGATGATAAAAATTATGACACATTTGTATTGGTCCTTTGGATAAAAATGACAATGAAACAGAAACATTTGAAGAAGTTTATTTTAAGGTAAAAATATACTGGGCTTATAAAGTGAAGTCTAGCTACTCATGTTATTTGCGTGGCCCACCTTGTTGCTAGTTTGCCGGTTCTAAAATGAAACGTTGGAACCAGATGGAGCTGAATGAAGTGTCCCTTTTTATATTCTACTCGCACTCTTATACTTGATGCTCAGGATATGCGACATGCAGGTCTGGATCTTTGGTTGCCTCGTTCTATATTATACTAACATTAAATTAACACAACGTCCGAAACTTTGGAAATTACAATTTTATTTAAGTAGCACCGATTATTGGCAGTTATTATATTATTAAACTCTGGATACTCTCATTGTACCAATATGTTTATTTTTCTATGTTGCAGATATTTATCTTCATACATGTCCATCAAATTTGCTCCCATCACCACCCTATCCGAATTGTGCAGGATGAACTACTTGTCTACTTTGGCCTCGTTTAAATCCTTCATTGTGGTAATTTGTGCGGTAGGGACTATTGTTGTCAGTAGCTTTCCCCAGTATTTATCAAGCATGCGCAGCACGATCCTTGAGAAATGGAACATGCATCCATGTGCAATTGGCATATGAAATTGACTTCAGATGATCAGATGCTTGTCTAACTACCCCAGATGCTGATAGCGCTCAGGCACGCATGTGACTTGTGAGGTCGAAGTCACCATCTGCCGCATCTCAGCGAGATGGTTAAGATCATCTAATCACCAAGACACATATAATTATTGCAGCTTTTAGAGTAATAAGAAAATATTCTCATAAAACTAAGAAGAATATGTTGGAAAGTCAACGCAAGGTTTTTTATTTCACTGGTGAAATTAACGAAATTCATGAATTTTGTAAAATTCGGAATAAAAATTCGGTCAAAATTTTGGATACCATTGCACTAGTTGTTTTTCTCTTCCTAAGTGATCACAACTGCACTACAAATTCCAAAGTGATCTTCTATGCTTAGGAATCCT
Organism: Echinochloa crus-galli; assembly: GCA_900205405.1. Lineage (NCBI taxonomy): Eukaryota > Viridiplantae > Streptophyta > Magnoliopsida > Poales > Poaceae > Echinochloa > Echinochloa crus-galli. The sequence goes on from OAMR01000627.1 coordinate 33,378, forward strand.
TTAACACAGATCAAGGCCAACGAAATTTTTGATCGAATATTGTTTTTCGGTCACCAATGAAATATCCGATTTCGTGAAATTTGTTGTTGAAATTTTAAACCATGACAACGCGTGGCGGACAATCCCTCATGTGAAAATCATTGTTGTCCTCGCAACCAATATGTCACCTAACGGTTGCGCAGCGATCATTTTCGAAGAAGCTTCGTACGGAAAGGGATCGCAGAGGAGATGAAATGAATTATGGAGGCCACAGTCTTGTGAACTGGAATACTACTGTGAAGCCTTAGACCTAGATGGGAAGGGATGTGGAGTAGCGAGGGCGAGACCTGACATATTCTCCACTTGGCTCCAGCTATTTGCTCATCAGCTAGGAGCTCTAAAAACATTATTCAACATGCATGTCTATGTCTTGTCCTAGCTGAATGCATGCACTTCTATATATAATTACCAGGCTCTGAATGATTCTGGCAGTTTATAATCTATTTTATTAATACAATAGTCTTATTTTGAACCCTTAATTACAAAACCAGACACCTAGAACCATCCAAATATCAAAACGAGGCAAGTTTGGTCCTTTAGGTGGTTTCAAAGTGGTTTTCTGTTTTATGGAAATTTAAAGAAAAATGGTTTCATTTAAAAAACTTATAACTAATTCATTTCAAATCATAAAAATATGAAGCTAATACCATTGTTTTCCTGAAAATATAGTCCCTTTATTGGTGCACTATTTTGAGTCATTTGGATATTATTTGTTTATGTTCCTAGCGCTTTATTATTTTTTGTAAAAAAACTAGGAAAAATAAGATGCAAATAACTCAAATAAAAGCACCAACATATAGGTTACATTCTTACAATAATGTGAGTACGGGTTTCATATTTTTTTGGTTTGAAATGAATTAGTTATGATTTGTTTTAGGTTAAACCATTTTTCTTTAAATTCCTATAAAATGGAAAACCACCTTTGAAACCACTCAAAGGGCCAAATTTATCCAGTTTTGATAGTTGAATGGCCCTAGGCGTCCGGTTTTATAGTTCCGGGTTGAAAACCATACTTCTACGATAGTTTCACGGTGAAAAATATGACTTTTCCTCTATTAAAACATTATCAAGCATGCATTTCTTGTCCTAGCTGAATGCATGCACTTTTTTATAATTTGCCTGACTTCTAAGTTCGAAAATGAAATGTTGGAACCAGATGGAGCCGAATGAGGTGTCCCTTGATGGTAGCTCAGGATATACCTTTTCTTTGTTATACTAACATTAAAGATAACGTCCGAACCTTTGGAAGTTACAATTTTTTATGTAGCACCGATTATTGCTAGTTATTAGATTATTATAAACGTGCGAAGCTATTTGGCAGCGGTTGACTAACTACTCCAGTTTGCACCTTACTGGCTTGGTCCGATCCCTTGACATCTGCATAGCCTATTGGAACGGCAAACTCTTCCTCCATCTGGTTCACATGCCATAACCACGATATTTGTCTGCATGCGGGATATCGGGACCGAATTACATACTTGTCAAAACACATACGTAAGTCATCTAGTTCCGTGCATATATTTGCTAATGATGTTAATTCGGTTTCTTTGGTACATTGGTTCTGCAGACAGTGTTTCCAATAGAAGAGCAATGGCAATTGGAGAGCTACTCCTCGTCTGGAACCAATGGGGGGTACAGATCATGGTCCTTGTGAGCTTCGGGCTGCAAGTGTTCCTCCTCGCATTCGGTGGAAGCCGTCGGCGTAGCTCCTCTACGGTGCTGAGGATTGTCCTATGGCTGGCGTACCTGTCGGCCGACTCGACGGCGATATACACGCTGGGTCACCTATCCGTGGCAAGCAGCAGGTCACCTGAACACCTGCTGGTGGCGTTCTGGGCGCCGTTTCTGCTGCTGCACCTCGGCGGCCCGGACAACATCACCGCCTACGCGCTTGAAGACAACAGGCTATGGCTGCGCCACCTGCAGACTCTCACTGTGCAGGCATTGGGAGCCGCCTATGTCATCTACAAGTTCATCTTCATTGGCAGCAGCCAGAAAGGCACCTTGCTCCTACTGGCTGCTTCCATCTCCATGTTTGCTGCCGGTCTCGTCAAGTATGGCGAGAGGGTGTGGGCACTGAAGTGCGGCAACATCAGCAGCATCGCCAGCAGATTCGACAGCTCAGATGACAAGGTTTGGAAACCATCGAGACGGCTTACGGGCGATGGAGGGGAAATCGACAAAGAGGAAATGCTGCTCAGAGCTCACTCCCATTTTGAAATTTGCAAGGGTGCCTTCACCGATGTCACAGTAAAACATGATTCCTCGAGATCCATGACAGCTCTTTCAAAATCTATGATACCTGACCTGTACAAGTTGGTGGAGATGGAGCTGTCCCTGATGTACGACATCCTGTACACCAAGGCAGCCGTGATCCACACATGGTATGGCTTCTGCATTCATTTCATTTCCATGCTTGGCACAGCTGCCGCGGCCCTGCTCTTTAGGCTCAGCATTGGCAGTAGCGGAGATACGTACAGCAGGGTTGATGTGATAATTACTTATGTTTTGCTGGCTGGGGCATTGGTCTTGGAGGCCATGTCACTGTGCAAGGCCACACTGTGCACCTGGACGTGCTCGTTCTTGGACAGTAATGGATGGAAGAGGCTTCTCCATATCATCACTTACCTTCGCCAGCATGTCCAGCCAGCAAGCAGGAGACCCTGGACAGGCTCCATCGGGCAGTACAACTTGTTAGATCTGGCAACCAGCGACAGGAATGGGATAGTGTCCTGCGCTGCAAAGAAAGTGGGTCTGGAGAACTGGTGGAACACACTGCGCTTCTCTGCCACTTTCTCGGGCAGTAAGCTTTGCTCGCTGGAAGACCTCAAGGTGTTGGTGCTGGAAACAATAGCGAAAACAGGTACTGAGACGAACTCAAGAGGCAGGGTTGCACTGGAAAGGAACGGATTCCACGGATATGTTAGCAGGACCGTCGGCGAGGACTTAGACAAGAGCATTGTTTTCTGGCACATTGTAACTGATTTGGTCATCCGGCTTCCCTGGGACGGTGAAGATCTTAACAAACGACTTGTTGAGGCTACTAAGGTGTTATCCAATTACATGATATTCCTACTGGTGGTAAAACCAGAAATGCTGGCAGGCCGTACCCGCCGCAATGTACACCTCAATGCATGCAAAGAGTTGGACAGCCATTGGAGTGACTGCTTAAAGGCACGTAGTCAGTGGGAGCAATTTGAATCACGGCCATGGACGGATATGCTAGCCGATTGGTTATTAGCGAATTCGCATCGTTATGCCTGGAAGGACATGCATTCTCTTCTTCGTTACGGTGACAAAATTTATATCGAGGTATGGGTGGATATGTTTTAGCACTGTTTACATCTTTCAAAAAAAATGTTTTAGCACTGTTTACAATCTCTTTGCAATTCAAAGATTTTAGATGATGTAAAACTTATTTTAGCAGAGTAAATACTAATGAAATAGAGTAAATTCCACGCACAATGCAAAAACTTTTATGGTTCTATCATCTTGGTCTATCACGTAGAAAAAAAGATGCATGGACTTGTCAAATGTATGCATATACGGTTATATGTAGTTCACCAAGCATATTTTACTACTATAAATATAATACTTCTCAAATATCTATCAGTCAGAAATAAATGTGTACCAAGTATTTACTACAAAGTACAAACTGCCATCACATGGTAGGAGAATAAGGATAAGTTAGAGTAAGCCTATACATAAACTGCTAATTTCCTGCACTCAAAGTGCCCCTCAAAGCAATCCCATTGTGAAAACATGGATGGCAGGTGCTTTGTCAAAACAAAGAGGCACAGAAAAAAAAGAAACTTAATGATACCAGATTTCTGATGTTTCCTTGTTAATTCATCTTTTTGGTCATGAGAACAAAGAGAAATTGGTGCATTTGTGCTCTTAGATTTTCAATCCAACAACTAGGAAAATATTTCTTGAAAGGATAGCAAAGCTTTGCCCTAAGTTTATTAGACCAGGAAAAAGAAAGAAGAAAGAGGTAAAATAAGCATAGCTCAGTTAGTTCGATTTATTTCAATGAGTTTGTTGACCCAGGTTCGAGTCTTGGACTTGGCACCTGAAATTGCATATTTTGGATATATTTTCGGAATTAATGGCAATATTTTTCGGTGACATCTTGCATTGGAACATTATGAGTGTCTAACTTATTTGCCTGCAATAGTTTTTCTTTCAAAGGTACACTACTGAAAAATAATCGAAGCTTAATCAATTCAATAGGAGATTATGGAGCAAATCTGTTTTCATATCTGCCAGACTCCTTGGTTGAGAATTTTCACTATCCTTGTAATGTAGCAAATGGAACAAACAATTTTGCTAACATCGGGCTACCTCCTATCTACGATATTTGTCCCATGGCCTTTAAAAAAACCCCCCATAATAGTCCCTCTGAATGGGGTCTCGCCCACGAATCTGAGGGAACCCTAGCCGCCACCGCCTCTTCCCTCCCCGCTCCACCCCACCTCGCCGCCACCAGAGGGCGACGCCAGAAGCCCGGCCGAACCCCGGGACGGTGGCGGCGGGGAGTTGCTCGGCCATCGCGTGCGGGTCTGGGCGGGGACACGCGTTTTGGAAGTCGGCGATGGCGGCGTCGGGCCGCGGCGCGCTGCTAGGGGGCGCCGGGCGGTGATGTCATCTTTGTTTTTGCTTTTACTTATTTTATAGATCAAGAGACATGAGTCACCTTGGCTTCGTTCGCGGATTCTCTTACTCGAAGACGGATTTCATCTGTAATTTATTCCTGGTGGATTATGCACGGGTACCCAGTGGCTACTTTGCAGCATAGTATCTCAGGTTACGAATTCAGATGGTCTGCCGGATTTAAAGTAATCGTGGCCGTCTAAGTGGGTCAAGGCTGGTCTATATGGAAGCATTGGCATGGTAAGAAGGGGGAAGCAATACGAGACTTGGTCGTGGTGGTAATTGCTACTAATTCACCAGTCCGGGAAGAAATTCCTAGGTCTGACCTTAATTGGTTGAGCCTGGCAGTGACCTTGCTGAAGGCATTGTGTGGATTAAGATGAATTACTCCCTCGTGAAAACATTTGATCTGGCCTTAATTGGTTGGGTCATTACAATGTCGGCACGTGCGCGTGTCGTTTCCTCGTTGGAGGCATTGTCTTGGGAGCCTACTTCAAAGTCCAAGAGTTGCTTTGGCTTTGTGACACGGATGAAGATGAAGGCGCTTGTGGTAGTTTGCTAGGTCTTGGTGCTCTCATTTTTTGTTTCTTTTTCATTGGCTGTGTGCATCTTAGTTATGCAGAGGCCGGGTTGGATCTTATATAATTGTATCACCTCGATGTAATTGTCTAAGATCAATAAAGCTTCCCTTTTCCAAAAAAAAATCGATGATATCAAGGGCGTAGTTGTTGATGTAATTCCACTCCCCCTCCTAAGTAAACACTGCCATAGAGGAGAGACGGTTTTATATTATTAATACATTTAAAAGGGGTATGTGTGCTCATTTCACCTATTTTTCCTTTTAACACTGTACTTCCCTTGGGTGGGACATGGTGCGCTATGGACAAATATAGAGTTGAGATATTATAATTTTAGTGCCTTGCAAGGACCATAAAGAAATTCTTTTATTTCAGGATCAAGAAGCGCCTGAGCAAGCAGTTGATGTTTATGAGGCCGTATTGATGTATCGTAGGCTTCGGAACGACGGCAGAGATGGTACGTCATTGAAAATGATCTTCGAGGTTTGGGTAGAGTTGATGATGTATGTCGCGGAACACTGCAGCCGAGATTCCCATGCCAGGCAGCTCAGTCATGGCGGCGAGTTCATTACTATCCTTTGGCTTGTAGTGCACCACCTTAAGTACCACTCGTTCCCCATGAATCCTCAGTGAAGGCCCCATATATATAACTAAAGCATCTATCTTCTCTATCTATACCAATCACAGATGATACGTAGAAATTCCTACTTTGATTGGAGAAAATGGAAAATATCTTCTATTGAAATTCGTACTTTTTTGTGACTGTTGAGATCTGATTTTGGTTTGAATTTTTCCTAATAGACTTCGATTCCAACTCTTATCTCCTACCCAGCATCATTTTGGCGATCGCTACCATAAGCTTGTTAAAATTCAAACCAAAATCAGATCTCAACAGTCACAAAAAAGTACGAATTTCAATAGAAGATATTTTCCATTTTCTCCAATCAAAGTAGGAATTTCTACGTATCATCTCTTTGAGAAGGTTGTGCTATATGAGGTTTGTTGTACTACTCGGTCAGCGAACAACTTCTCCAAATCTGGAACAGTGCATTGAACATCAGGAGCAATGCCAAAATGCCTCGGTGTGTTGCCATATAGAACTTCAAATGGTGTTTTGCCATGCACCAAGAGATAATTGGTATTATTCCAGAATTCTGCTAATGCCAACCAAGAACACCATTTGGAGGGGCAAGCTAGAGTCATACACAGCAAATATGTTTCCAGGCATTGATTTAAACACTCTATCTGCCCATCTGTCTGCGGATGATAGCTGGAACTCATATTCAATGTTGTCTCAGCTAACTTGAACAGCTCTTGCCATAAGGTACTTGTGAACACTATCTCGGTCTGAGATAATCACAGATGGCAACCCATGTAATTTGTAAACATTGTTGAAAAATGTCTGAGCAACTGAATAGATTCTGTGTAAGGGTGTGCCAAGGGTAGAAAATGTGCATACTTACCGAACTTGTCAATGGACACCAGAATTTCTAAGATTTAGGTAGACCTTCAATGAAATCTAAACTAACTGTATGCCATGCCTGTGGTGGTATTGGGAGAGGCTGGAGGAGGCCTGGTAATTTAGATTGCTCACTCTTTGCTTGCTGACATACAGTGCAATCAATTACATAGTCCTTGATGTCCTGTTTAATTCCTGGCCATGCAAATAATGATTTCACCTTGTAATATGTAGCAGTAATACCACTGTGTCCCCCCTGTCCACTAGAATGTAAAGCTTGCAGTATAGCTTGATATGCGTCCACATGATTGCCCAACCACACTTTTCCTTCATATCTGATTACCCCATCAGTCAAGGAGAAACCCTTATCATTGCAACCAGTAATACTAAGCTCAGTAAGGAGTTCTTTACACTGAGGATCAGTTTGATAACCTTCCAGCCATTTGGGCACACTGGAGGATATTGCCCAGACCTAATCTTGACTTGCACAGGGTTACTGTCTAGACAGAGCATCTGCTGCTCTATTTTCCTGACCCTTCTTATAGACAATCTTGTATTGGAGGCCTAGTAATTTGATGAAGGCCTTTTGTTGGAGACCTCGCTGTAATTTTTGCTCTCCCAGATGAACTAGACTTTTGTGATCAATGGCTATGGTAAATTATTGCTGTTGTAAATAAGGTTTCCATTTAGCCACTGCCACGAGGAAGGGCAAGCACTCCTTCTCACAGGTTGACATTTCCTGAGCTTTGGGGCCCAATTCTTTATTGAGATAAGCAATATGTCTCTAGCACAAATTGGGTGCCCTTCTTGCATGACTACTGCTCCAATGCCCTTGTCTGATGCATATGTCTCTAGCACAAATGGTTTCTCGAAGTTAGGTAGAGCTAATACTGGAGCTGACACCAATGCTTGCTTCAATGCTTCAAGACTGTTCTGCAATTCTGGTGTCCACAAAAAGTGCACATTTTTCTTCAGCAGGTATGCGAGAAGTCATCTACTAATTAAGCCATAGTGTCTGATAAACTTCCTATAGTACCCAGCCAGCCCCGAAAATCCCCTGAGCTGCCTCTGATCAGGTGGAGGTAGCCAATTCTGCACTGCTATGATTTTAGATGGATCAGTAACCACTGCATGCAAACCAATGATATGCGCCAAATACTCTAATTGCTGCTGGGCAAAAGAACACTTGGTCTTCTTGATAAATAGTTGATGCTGAGTCAGGATATTGAAAATTGTTTCCAAGTGCTGCTTGTGCTCTTGTAGTGATTGGCTGTAGATTAAAATATCATCTAAAAACACTAACACAAACTTTCTCAAGTGTTCAGCAAAGATGGTGTTAATTATGGCCTGAAATGTAGCTAGAGCATTTGTCAATCCAAACGGCATCACCTTGAACTGCAATGGCCGCTGTGTCTTGAATGAATTCTTGATCTCATCTTCTGGCAGTATTCTGATTTGATGGTAGCCTGACCGAAGTTCCAGTTTGGTGAACCATTGAGCACCATGCAATTCATCTAGAAGCTCATCAACTACCGGCAATGGGTATTTGTTCTTGATGGTGATTGTATTGAGCTACCTATAATCGACACATAATCTCCATGCACCGTCCTCATCACTGTCTTGCCTGTTCTTGTCACTGCCATCATCAGTGCCTTCTGATTTGTGCTGCAACAGCTCCATTAGCTCTTCGACAAGGTGCAGTCCCACTTGCTGGGAACATTTGTGCTGGGGGATGTAAGGTTCACCACACTTCATGCACTGACCATTAGCACGACGCTTGGCCCGTAATGCTTCATACTTGGGATTCCAATCCTGTCTTGTATTGAATTCATCTAGTGCTGCTTTCTCCACTTGAGGTGCCGCCCCAGTAAGCCAGGTTTGATAGTTGAACCTGGAGCATCTCATGCCGGCAGTCATGGCGTTGACTTGGAAAATCTCCTGTTCTTGTATTGTACCTCCTAGATGATGCCTCCAACAATTGTTATTGCATCAATGCTAATGACAACGTGGCATCAACTATTCTTGGCTTATGTTGAACTATAGCATTGCTAATATTATATTTCAACCCATCAAGGAACTTCTGAACAAAAAACACTTCCCCCATATCCTGGTGATGTACCAGAACCTGATGCCTAGCTTGTCAAAACGACCAGCATATTCAAAGACGTCACTGGTTTGTCTAATGGTTAACAGGTCCCTCATATCATTTTGGTAGAGGTCTCTGCCAAACTTGCGCTCAATAGCAGCACAAAGGTCTGGCCAACTGTCTAGGGTATGCTAAGCCTCATATGTTTGAAGCCACAATTCAGCATTGCCCTTGAAGTTAACAGTTGCAAAGTAAACTCACAAAAATGTACTGGAACCCCATCCATGAAGAAATATTTCTCACATTTTTCTCTCCAAACGGGGCACCAGTTGGGTTGGCCGATGTGGCGGACTCCAAAGCTTGAATGCACCACTTGAGATCTTGGATTTCAGACTTCATGCTGACGGATATTTGTATGCTTCCTTGGTACAACTACTGAGCGAGTCGACCACTGTTGAGATTTTGAGGACGCCAGGATTCCTTTCGAGAGTAGGACGAGGTCACTCCACACCGGGGATTACAGGATTTGATAGCGAATTGAAGAAAAATTTATTCGAGTTGAGATATTATAATTTTAGTGCCTTGCAAGGACCATAAAGAAATTCTTTTATTTCAGGGTCAAGAAGCGCCTGAGCAAGCAGTTGATGTTTATGGGGCCGTATTGATGTATCGTAGGCTTCGGAACGACGGCAGAGATGTTACGTCATTGAAAATGATCTTCCAGGTTTGGGTAGAGTTAATGATGTATGTCGCGGAACACTGCAGCCGAGATTCCCATGCCAGGCAGCTCAGTCATGGCGGCGAGTTCATTACTATCCTTTGGCTTGTAGTGCACCACCTTAAGTACCACTCGTTCCCCATGAATCCTCAGTGAAGGCCCCATATATATAACTAAAGCATCTATCTTCTCTATCTATACCAATCACAGATGATACGTAGAAATTCCTACTTTGATTGGAGAAAATGGAAAATATCTTCTATTGAAATTCGTACTTTTTTGTGACTGTTGAGATCTGATTTTGGTTTGAATTTTTCCTAATAGACTTCGATTCCAACTCTTATCTCCTACCCAGCATCATTTTGGCGATCGCTACCATAAGCTTGTTAAAAGATAGAGCAATCCCCAGCAGATCCCAATTTTCCAATCCATCTAACATAATCTCATCATTTCGGATTATTTGGTTCAACATTCATGGAGGGATAAGATCAGGTGCTTGCATGCACTTTCCACCTCACCTTATCTTAGCTATTCATCTAATATAGCACAGATGTCAAATATTAAAACTATACAAGAAAAATGTTGTTTACATTTTATATAGGTTTTCCACATCTTTTGTCCTTTCGTTTTTTTTCAAATCCGTTCCGTTCAGAAGATCTCCACAAAAACATGAACACGATGCACCCATAATATATATTCTTCACCTCCAACCGGTCCATCCATCGTTGGGAGCAAGCAATGATGGTGTATCTACAATCGCAGGGATAAAGCAGGTTTAAAAGAAGCCTAGGCTGTCTGGTACCAGCAAAGTATACATTATTTACCGTCCACATGGGTTGGGCCTTGGGGCTCGGACTGAAGAGGATACACCATACGGTAGGCACAACATCACCTGTAAATCAAGTTTATGGCCAATTATTTAAAGCAAGCACGGTGGTGGAAAATGAAGATGGCAGGAAAAGGTGCTCAGTCATCATGTTTGCAGGGCCGGGCGCCAATGGACATGTTTCATGGGCTCTTCAAGATAGCATAGAAAGAAATAGGATTGTCTGGACGATTGAGACAGTAGAAGACATGGCAGATTTTGTGTTTGTCTGGGATATTGTTAGCTAAACTACTCTAATAGACACACAGGAAAAAAAATCACTTGGTGATGGTCTGCTAATGGTGAATATAGTTCTAAATAATGGGCCCATGATGTGCATTTTGTAGCGTGTTACAGCAGCTTCAACTTACAAGTTATCTGGAAAGCACAAGCGAATGTTTTGCATGGATCCTAGTACAAAGTAAGCTGCTAACAGCAGATAAACTGATGGCGAAGCATTGGCCTTGCAACGCATATGCTCACTCTGAAATCAAGAAGAAGAAAGGGCAGTACACCTGACACCTGGCTCGCGTTTTGTTTTTCGGTGTTTCTCTAACTTCCACATCACCAGGATTCCACGTCAGCTAGTGAAGTCCCTGGCCGTTGGAGGCGCCGTAAGAAACCCCGCCGGCGATGCCCCTAGAGCTAGGCCGGCTTTTGCGCGCTAGGCCGGCTTTTGCGCGACATCCCTAGGCAGCTGTAAGGAGAGCGGGGTAAGGCCATCTGCACCGGTACCCGGTAAGCATATATCATACTTTCATCTGCACCGGTCTCCTCCGTGGGTCACGGTCCATCCATGTCCCTCTATTCCCAGCCTCCCGGACAAGATACACTATCAGTCTCGCTCCCACTCTCGCGCCCTTCTGTAACGACCCATGTACGAGTGGGCTTTAAAGAGTAGAATATGGGCCTGCGTGCCGTCATTGGGCCAGGAGCCCTTGTATCTATTTGGGCCTGATGAGCCAGCTATGTAACCCAAACAAGACGGACAATCCAGACACCGATAATGAAAACCTAAACCAAACTAGCCTCCTGTTCTTCTTATTCCTCTTCCCCAGCGCACCGTGGCCGCCGGTGTCGCCATCTCCATCCGAGGCTTGCTGGTGCGTCGCCGGCGTAGCTGTGGATCATTATAATTGGTTATCAGAGCCTTGTTCCTCTCCTGTTACAGCAGCTCGAGTCCCACTAGAGCTGGTTTGCGATTTGGGAGCGAATCGAATAAATTTTTCTTCAATTCGCTATCAAATCCTGTAATCCCCGGTGTGGAGTGACCTCGTCCTACTCTCGAAAGGAATCCTGGCGTCCTCAAAATCTCAACAGTGGTCGACTCGCTCAGTAGTTGTACCAAGGAAGCATACAAATATCCGTCAGCATGAAGTCTGAAATCCAAGATCTCAAGTGGTGCATTCAAGCTTTGGAGTCCGCCACATCGGCCAACCCAACTGGTGCCCCGTTTGGAGAGAAAAATGTGAGAAATATTTCTTCATGGATGGGGTTCCAGTACATTTTTGTGAGTTTACTTTGCAACTGTTAACTTCAAGGGCAATGCTGAATTGTGGCTTCAAACATATGAGGCTTAGCATACCCTAGACAGTTGGCCAGACCTTTGTGCTGCTATTGAGCGCAAGTTTGGCAGAGACCTCTACCAAAATGATATGAGGGACCTGTTAACCATTAGACAAACCAGTGACGTCTTTGAATATGCTGGTCGTTTTGACAAGCTAGGCATCAGGTTCTGGTACATCACCAGGATATGGGGGAAGTGTTTTTTGTTCAGAAGTTCCTTGATGGGTTGAAATATAATATTAGCAATGCTATAGTTCAACATAAGCCAAGAATAGTTGATGCCACGTTGTCATTAGCATTGATGCAATAACAATTGTTGGAGGCATCATCTAGGAGGTACAATACAAGAACAGGAGATTTTCCAAGTCAACGCCATGACTGCCGGCATGAGATGCTCCAGGTTCAACTATCAAACCTGGCTTACTGGGGCGGCACCTCAAGTGGAGAAAGCAGCACTAGATGAATTCAATACAAGACAGGATTGGAATCCCAAGTATGAAGCATTACGGGCCAAGCGTCGTGCTAATGGTCAGTGCATGAAGTGTGGTGAACCTTACATCCCCCAGCACAAATGTTCCCAGCAAGTGGGACTGCACCTTGTCGAAGAGCTAATGGAGCTGTTGCAGCACAAATCAGAAGGCACTGATGATGGCAGTGACAAGAACAGGCAAGACAGTGATGAGGACGGTGCATGGAGATTATGTGTCGATTATAGGTAGCTCAATACAATCACCATCAAGAACAAATACCCATTGCCGGTAGTTGATGAGCTTCTAGATGAATTGCATGGTGCTCAATGGTTCACCAAACTGGAACTTCGGTCAGGCTACCATCAAATCAGAATACTGCCAGAAGATGAGATCAAGAATTCATTCAAGACACAGCGGCCATTGCAGTTCAAGGTGATGCCGTTTGGATTGACAAATGCTCTAGCTACATTTCAGGCCATAATTAACACCATCTTTGCTGAACACTTGAGAAAGTTTGTGTTAGTGTTTTTAGATGATATTTTAATCTACAGCCAATCACTACAAGAGCACAAGCAGCACTTGGAAACAATTTTCAATATCCTGACTCAGCATCAACTATTTATCAAGAAGACCAAGTGTTCTTTTGCCCAGCAGCAATTAGAGTATTTGGCGCATATCATTGGTTTGCATGCAGTGGTTACTGATCCATCTAAAATCATAGCAGTGCAGAATTGGCTACCTCCACCTGATCAGAGGCAGCTCAGGGGATTTTCGGGGCTGGCTGGGTACTATAGGAAGTTTATCAGACACTATGGCTTAATTAGTAGATGACTTCTCGCATACCTGCTGAAGAAAAATGTGCACTTTTTGTGGACACCAGAATTGCAGAACAGTCTTGAAGCATTGAAGCAAGCATTGGTGTCAGCTCCAGTATTAGCTCTACCTAACTTCGAGAAACCATTTGTGCTAGAGACATATGCATCAGACAAGGGCATTGGAGCAGTAGTCATGCAAGAAGGGCACCCAATTTGTGCTAGAGACATATTGCTTATCTCAATAAAGAATTGGGCCCCAAAGCTCAGGAAATGTCAACCTGTGAGAAGGAGTGCTTGCCCTTCCTCGTGGCAGTGGCTAAATGGAAACCTTATTTACAACAGCAATAATTTACCATAGCCATTGATCACAAAAGTCTAGTTCATCTGGGAGAGCAAAAATTACAGCGAGGTCTCCAACAAAAGGCCTTCATCAAATTACTAGGCCTCCAATACAAGATTGTCTATAAGAAGGGTCAGGAAAATAGAGCAGCAGATGCTCTGTCTAGACAGTAACCCTGTGCAAGTCAAGATTAGGTCTGGGCAATATCCTCCAGTGTGCCCAAATGGCTGGAAGGTTATCAAACTGATCCTCAGTGTAAAGAACTCCTTACTGAGCTTAGTATTACTGGTTGCAATGATAAGGGTTTCTCCTTGACTGATGGGGTAATCAGATATGAAGGAAAAGTGTGGTTGGGCAATCATGTGGACGCATATCAAGCTATACTGCAAGCTTTACATTCTAGTGGACAGGGGGGACACAGTGGTATTACTGCTACATATTACAAGGTGAAATCATTATTTGCATGGCCAGGAATTAAACAGGACATCAAGGACTATGTAATTGATTGCACTGTATGTCAGCAAGCAAAGAGTGAGCAATCTAAATTACCAGGCCTCCTCCAGCCTCTCCCAATACCACCACAGGCATGGCATACAGTTAGTTTAGATTTCATTGAAGGTCTACCTAAATCTTAGAAATTCTGGTGTCCATTGACAAGTTCGGTAAGTATGCACATTTTCTACCCTTGGCACACCCTTACACAGAATCTATTCAGTTGCTCAGACATTTTTCAACAATGTTTACAAATTACATGGGTTGCCATCTGTGATTATCTCAGACCGAGATAGTGTTCACAAGTACCTTATGGCAAGAGCTGTTCAAGTTAGCTGAGACAACATTGAATATGAGTTCCAGCTATCATCCGCAGACAGATGGGCAGATAGAGTGTTTAAATCAATGCCTGGAAACATATTTGCTGTGTATGACTCTAGCTTGCCCCTCCAAATGGTGTTCTTGGTTGGCATTAGCAGAATTCTGGAATAATACCAATTATCTCTTGGTGCATGGCAAAACACCATTTGAAGTTCTATATGGCAACACACCGAGGCATTTTGGCATTGCTCCTGATGTTCAATGCACTGTTCCAGATTTGGAGAAGTTGTTCGCTGACCGAGTAGTACAACAAACCTCATATAGCACAACCTTCTCAAAGCTCGGAGTCGTATGAAGGCACAAGCTGACAGTCACAGACAGGAGCTTGAATTTCGGGTTGGTGATTGGGTGTATCTGACGCTGCAGCCTTATGCACAACTATCAGTAGCTCGTTTCTCTAGTCAAAAATTGAGCTACAAGTTATTTGGTCCCTACTTGATCCTCTAGAAGGTGGGACTTGCGGCTTACAAACTGCAATTGCCTCCATCCAGCAACATTCACCAGGTCATTCATGTGTCTCAATTGAAGAAAGCAATTCCTCCTGATGAGTAGGTAAACTCTGATGCTGATCTTTAGTGTTTAACTGACATTCCTTCTGTGCCAGATAAGATATTGCACACATGTTATCATAAAGTGGGGAATGCTGTTCGACCACATGCATTGGTCTCCTGGAAGAATTTGCCGAAGAAGTGGTGCACCTCGGAGAATCTGAATTACATCCACACGGTTTTTCCAGGCAGGGGCGAAGCCATCCGTAAATGGCATCGTGGTCATTGCTTTTATGTAACGGGTCTTCTACACTAATTTTGTTAATGAACAGTAGGTTCCTATTAGATTTGTAGAATTTTATCGGGGTCCTCAGACCCCAATGGCATAGGGCAGCTCCGCCCCTGTTTCCAGGTCTTGCAGCTTGAGGACAAGCTGTGACTTAAGGGGAGGAGCATGTAACAACCCAAGTATGAGTGGGCTTTAAAGAGTAGTATACGGGCCTACGCGCCGTCATTGGGCCAGCAGCCCTTGTATCTATTTGGGCCTGATAAGCCAGCTATGTAACCCGAACAAGCCGGGCAGTCCAGAAATCGATAATGAAAACCTAAACCAAACTGCCCTCATGTTCTTCTTCTTCCTGTTTCACAGCGCGCCACCACCGCCAGTGTTGCCATCTCCATCTGAGGCTTGCTGGTGCGTTGCCGGCGTAGCTGAGGATCGTTACACCTAGTGGTTACTGATCCATCTAAAATCATAGCAGTGCAGAATTGGCTACCTCCACCTGATCAGAGGCAGCTCAGGGGATTTTCGGGGCTGGCTGGGTACTATAGGAAGTTTATCAGACACTATGGCTTAATTAGTAGATGACTTCTCGCATACCTGCTGAAGAAAAATGTGCACTTTTTGTGGACACCAGAATTGCAGAACAGTCTTGAAGCATTGAAGCAAGCATTGGTGTCAGCTCCAGTATTAGCTCTACCTAACTTCGAGAAACCATTTGTGCTAGAGACATATGCATCAGACAAGGGCATTGGAGCAGTAGTCATGCAAGAAGGGCACCCAATTTGTGCTAGAGACATATTGCTTATCTCAATAAAGAATTGGGCCCCAAAGCTCAGGAAATGTCAACCTGTGAGAAGGAGTGCTTGCCCTTCCTCGTGGCAGTGGCTAAATGGAAACCTTATTTACAACAGCAATAATTTACCATAGCCATTGATCACAAAAGTCTAGTTCATCTGGGAGAGCAAAAATTACAGCGAGGTCTCCAACAAAAGGCCTTCATCAAATTACTAGGCCTCCAATACAAGATTGTCTATAAGAAGGGTCAGGAAAATAGAGCAGCAGATGCTCTGTCTAGACAGTAACCCTGTGCAAGTCAAGATTAGGTCTGGGCAATATCCTCCAGTGTGCCCAAATGGCTGGAAGGTTATCAAACTGATCCTCAGTGTAAAGAACTCCTTACTGAGCTTAGTATTACTGGTTGCAATGATAAGGGTTTCTCCTTGACTGATGGGGTAATCAGATATGAAGGAAAAGTGTGGTTGGGCAATCATGTGGACGCATATCAAGCTATACTGCAAGCTTTACATTCTAGTGGACAGGGGGGACACAGTGGTATTACTGCTACATATTACAAGGTGAAATCATTATTTGCATGGCCAGGAATTAAACAGGACATCAAGGACTATGTAATTGATTGCACTGTATGTCAGCAAGCAAAGAGTGAGCAATCTAAATTACCAGGCCTCCTCCAGCCTCTCCCAATACCACCACAGGCATGGCATACAGTTAGTTTAGATTTCATTGAAGGTCTACCTAAATCTTAGAAATTCTGGTGTCCATTGACAAGTTCGGTAAGTATGCACATTTTCTACCCTTGGCACACCCTTACACAGAATCTATTCAGTTGCTCAGACATTTTTCAACAATGTTTACAAATTACATGGGTTGCCATCTGTGATTATCTCAGACCGAGATAGTGTTCACAAGTACCTTATGGCAAGAGCTGTTCAAGTTAGCTGAGACAACATTGAATATGAGTTCCAGCTATCATCCGCAGACAGATGGGCAGATAGAGTGTTTAAATCAATGCCTGGAAACATATTTGCTGTGTATGACTCTAGCTTGCCCCTCCAAATGGTGTTCTTGGTTGGCATTAGCAGAATTCTGGAATAATACCAATTATCTCTTGGTGCATGGCAAAACACCATTTGAAGTTCTATATGGCAACACACCGAGGCATTTTGGCATTGCTCCTGATGTTCAATGCACTGTTCCAGATTTGGAGAAGTTGTTCGCTGACCGAGTAGTACAACAAACCTCATATAGCACAACCTTCTCAAAGCTCGGAGTCGTATGAAGGCACAAGCTGACAGTCACAGACAGGAGCTTGAATTTCGGGTTGGTGATTGGGTGTATCTGACGCTGCAGCCTTATGCACAACTATCAGTAGCTCGTTTCTCTAGTCAAAAATTGAGCTACAAGTTATTTGGTCCCTACTTGATCCTCTAGAAGGTGGGACTTGCGGCTTACAAACTGCAATTGCCTCCATCCAGCAACATTCACCAGGTCATTCATGTGTCTCAATTGAAGAAAGCAATTCCTCCTGATGAGTAGGTAAACTCTGATGCTGATCTTTAGTGTTTAACTGACATTCCTTCTGTGCCAGATAAGATATTGCACACATGTTATCATAAAGTGGGGAATGCTGTTCGACCACATGCATTGGTCTCCTGGAAGAATTTGCCGAAGAAGTGGTGCACCTCGGAGAATCTGAATTACATCCACACGGTTTTTCCAGGCAGGGGCGAAGCCATCCGTAAATGGCATCGTGGTCATTGCTTTTATGTAACGGGTCTTCTACACTAATTTTGTTAATGAACAGTAGGTTCCTATTAGATTTGTAGAATTTTATCGGGGTCCTCAGACCCCAATGGCATAGGGCAGCTCCGCCCCTGTTTCCAGGTCTTGCAGCTTGAGGACAAGCTGTGACTTAAGGGGAGGAGCATGTAACAACCCAAGTATGAGTGGGCTTTAAAGAGTAGTATACGGGCCTACGCGCCGTCATTGGGCCAGCAGCCCTTGTATCTATTTGGGCCTGATAAGCCAGCTATGTAACCCGAACAAGCCGGGCAGTCCAGAAATCGATAATGAAAACCTAAACCAAACTGCCCTCATGTTCTTCTTCTTCCTGTTTCACAGCGCGCCACCACCGCCAGTGTTGCCATCTCCATCTGAGGCTTGCTGGTGCGTTGCCGGCGTAGCTGAGGATCGTTACACCTTCCACCGTCCTCGTACCCGTCCGCCACCGCCCTCGTGCCCATCCGCCGCCACCGTCGCACCCGTCCTCCGGCCCCGGGCAGATCTCGCTGTGCCCAGTCAACGCAGATCGAATGGAGCGCGAGCAGGCGGTGGCGATGGGTGTGAACAAGGTCTGGCACGAGGCATCGTGGTGAAGAGGTCGTGCCCCTGCTCCACCACCTCTGCAAGGCCTGGCGTGGGGGGTTAGCCGCGGGCCACCCTACTCCTCCATTGCCGCAGCGTCGGGAGCGGGTCCCTGCTCCTTCGCATCGGCTTGCGGTTCACTGCCGGCACGACAGCCAGCTGTGGTGGGCCCTGGTCCTCCCACCGCCACGCTGGCTGGCCGGGACACTCGATCCGCTGGTTCCGAGGGCGTCGGTGGTGGGAGAGCAAATGAGGAGGCCCGATCCGGCGGTTGGAGTAGTGTGGCAGGTGGAAACGGGCGCAGAAAGGTTCAGCTAGAGGGCAGCCGTCTGTGCAAGAAGTGGAGGCGAGGTTCACCTGTTCAGGCGGGCATATCCATGGAGAGCTCCACCACGCGCTCCAGCCGGTGTCCTGCCTAACTCAGGTATGTGATCGAGCAGCAACCTAGCTGGCAACTATACTTAATTTTCTGGGTATTGCAAGAGTGATCGTGAAGTGAAGCAAAACTAAACTGATCTCATAGGGTTCACTGAAATAGAGATAGACCATGAGGAATAGATGATTTCAAATTTAAGTGGTTTCAAAGGTGAAAAAACAAACAACTATAACCTTTCAATCTTACTAACATTGTGTTGGAATCTAGTCCTACAACTCTCTCTCTCTCACGCCCGACGGAGGTAGAAGACGATGAACAGTGAACTCGCGATAATGGCGCCAAACGCCCCGGCCACGCACACGGCCTGTATGTTGGCACTTTACTGCTCAAAGTGGACTCCACTCAACCTTACAAACAGGATGTACATGGCCTTTTGTAGCCTACACTTGACGACATAGCGCCCACACGATCGACGAGCACCTGCGCACGAAACGCACTCCTGGCGACCCGGACTCTCCCACGTTCTGGCCATGAACGCTCCGTGAGAATCGGTCTTCCCGCTCTCGATCCGAGCCTAGCGCATTTCCGTTGCCGCCAACCGCCACAAGCCATCCCTGCACCTGTAATCCTAACAGACTACGCGCCTACACGCGCCTGACTTGGCCACGGACCTGAACACGAGCTCGAACACGCGCCATCCTGGCCGGACACGCCTGGAACGTGGCCACACCAACGTTCCGGCCTAAACGCTGTCCCTGGTGCGACTCTGAGCCCAACTCGTGCACCATGGACACCACAGACTCCGACTCCCTAGACCTGAACGCACGCACGCACACACGTTCAGCTAACAAGCTAACAGACACACCCTGACATACGCCATGCACGTACACGACGTGGTTTATTTTCTAACATCCGATGCCTGCGAAAAACGGCCACCAGAATCCAAATCCAAAACGATCAGCAACCACGCGAGGGGGACAGAACAGAATCAACCGATCGAGGAAATCAGCAGCACGGAGCGAGCGGGCGGGCTTACGAGGACGTAGGAGTGCGCGGCGATGGTCTGCCCGTCGGAGGTGACGATCCGCACGTCGGCCGCCGACGCCCGGAGCGCGTCGAGGTCCGCGTACAGCAGCGCCATGGATTCTCCTCCTCCTCCTACCTGGCCCTGTCTGTCCTCGTAATTAATCGAGGCAGCAACAGCGAGCGAAGGTCGAAGGCTAACAGACTGCCAGACTGGCAAACGCGATCTCGATAACAACCTTAACGAACGGACGCAAAAGTGTAATCTTTTTCTCTCCCGGCCTCGTGGGACGCAAACGGCATCTCGATCGTCAACCAGATTCGTGGTTGGCGCTCGAGCGGCGTCGTACGATCGCCGGACTATTTTGTTTGGACCCTCGTGGCGCCATGAATGCGGCGACGATGGTCTGGAGCCGCGTGGTGTAGTCGTCGACGCCCTCGCCGGAGTTGAACTTCATGTTCTCGAACTCCCAAAGAAGCCGCTGCGCCTCCACCCTCTGCACTTGATCGCTCCCGATCCGACGCTCCTTCACCGCGTTCCACACCTCCAGCGCGGAGTCCTTCGCCGCCAGCGACGCCACCATCTCCGGCGGCACGGCGCTCGTGATGGTGTCAAGCGCCATGCGATCCACCCTCAGCGACACGCCGCCGGGCTCGATCGCCTCCCACAAGTCACGAGCCTGCATCTTGATCTTCATGACCAACGACCACTGCGTGTAGTTGGTCTTGGTCAGCATGGGCCAATTCGCCGGCCCGCCCTCACGGATGATGCGCACAACCTCCCCCATCCCGCTGCTCTCGGCACCATCGCCACCCTTGCCGCCGAACAGCTTCTTCGGAGAGCCTGGAGGAGTCTTCGCATCGTCGCCCGCCATGGTCGCCGCCGTCGCACTCCTGCGCGGGATCACGCGCTTCTTCAACGGCGGTTGTCGGGGTGGACTGATCGAGCCATCGTACTGCATGCACTAGCTCAAGGCCCTAACCTCGCTCTGATACCAATTGTTGGAATCTAGTCCTACAACTCTCTCTCTCTCACGCCGGACGGAGGTAGAAGACGATGAACAGTGAACTCGCGATAATGGCGCCGAACGCCCCGGCCGCGCACACGGCCTATATGTTGGCACTTTACTGCTCAAAGTGGACTCGACTCAACCTTACAAACAGGATGTACATGGCCTTTTGTAGCCTACACTTGACGACACAGCGCCCACATGATCGACGAGCACCTGCGCACGAACGCACTCCTGGCGACCCGGACTCTCCCACGTTCTGGCCATGAACGCTCCGTGAGAATCGGTCTTGCTGCTCTCGATCCGAGCCTTGCGCTCTCCCGTTGCCGCCAACCGCCACAAGCCATCCCTGCACCTGTAATCCTAATAGACTACGCGCCAACAGGCGCCTGACTTGGCCACGTACCCGAACGCGAGCTCGAACACGCGCCGTCCTGGCCGGACACGCCTGGAACGTGGCCACACCAACGTTCCGGCCTAAACGCTGTCCCTGGTGCGACTCTGAGCCCAACTCGTGCACCATGGACACCACAGACTCCGACTCCCTAGACCTAAACGCACACACGCACACACGTTCAGCTAACAAGCTAACAGACACACCCTGACATACGCCATGCACGTACACGACGTGGTTTATTTTCTAACACATTGACCATCTTGAATGAGGAGAAAACTGTCTCATTGTCCAATGTCCAATGCCTTTGATGTCAATTTGTTTTCTCACCTGCATTGGTGCACACTCTTAACTAGATTCCTGAGTAGCTAATGCTTTGCGTTATGTTGAACTGATTCTGTGCTTTCAGTGTGATACATATGTCTACTCTTCTCCCTGTATTAATTTTTAAGTGCATGACTTACATTTGTGTCAAGTGTCAATCAGTACTGACCATTGTCAGTGGTGTCTTGGTTTGCTATGATCATATCTAGTTGCCAGCCAGAATAGCATAGTGTTGTCAAGTTCTATATCTCCTAGTCTGGTAGTAATTGTTTTCTGTAAGAGTTTCAGGTGAATTGTTTGTTTTAACTAGTTTGTGGATACGAGCAGACTTTGTAGGACCTTCCTGGCAACTGATGACTGCCAAGTTATCTACATATTCCAAGCATGTTGTAATGCGACTGTAGGTAATACTACCTCCATTTGCAAATAGATGACTTTAGGACAAAAAATAGTACTAGAAATGAGCTAAAATCATTGGTCCTAACGTCAAATAAAAAAGGATGGAGGTAGTATACGAAATATAATTATTTGCCACCTCTCTCAAAAGAAAGAGAAAGGCAAGCAACTGCCTTATTACTGCATTGACTCTCTTTACTGGTGTGGTTTTCATCTTCACTCCCTACTACTAAAACCTCAAAAAACTGAAATGGCATATACAATTACCAATTTGGTAGTACTATTGTATGCACTGTATGCATTTTTCTTTTGTATGCATTTTTGCAGTTGTAATTATTGTAAGCAACTTTCAGTTCCTTACTGATGTAAGCTCAACTGCCTACTGATGTAAGTATTGTAAGCATTTTTCTTTTGTAACACTAAATAAGAGTCAATAATTACAGTTGTCTATATGCTGAAAATGGTATACATAATGGGCAGGAGGCCTTTATGCTGGGCTTGAGGGAGACAATCAGTGACTTGCAAATTGCAATAGTTTGCAGTTGCCACTATCATTCAGGACAACGATTTTTAGAATTTCAGTGATTTGGTTAGAACCAAAAGCACTTACGAACCCAAGATATGGATGTATCATGTATCATGTTTGCATATACTATTAACATTACCAGTAGAGGTGACAGAATAAAATTGCAAGGAACTTAGGAACTAATTGCAGCCACGGAAAAATTTGGCATTCAACCAATAGAATTTTCTAATTGAATGCTGATTTTTATGTTGCCTTTTTCAGTAATGCAATTTTTCTAAATTATTCTCCTGCTTTCAAAGACACTATTTCCTGAGCTTTTGTGACCATGATTTCAGGATGGACCCCAACCAGTCTAATGTTTCTGATGGATCACAGGGACCCCAACTTAGAACTCATTCATGTATGGGTACTACAGTCCCTCCATCCTGGTTCCCCGAAGGATTCCAGCAGCTTCGACCCAATGTCCCAATGATGCATCCAAGAACCAATAGTCCACAAGTGTATCATTCGGCTGAAATGGCAGATGCATCTAAGCAACACGATGAGGCAGATGGGGAAGACGTGCCCGTCCTTCCAGCGCTAGCTCCTACAAGAAAAGGAAAGACCAACAAGGTGGTCACTAGGACCAATTTAGGTAACTTCAACCCAGACGAAGATGTAAATATTGTGAATTCATGGCTTGAAATAAGATGTGACCCAATTACAAGTACTGCACAAAAAAAAAGATCGCATGTGGGATAGGATCATGTACCGGTACAATTTGAAGAGGGGCTCCAACCCAGAAAGGAGTTTGAGGTCTGTACAGAACTGTTGGGACATAATCAAGGTTGAAGTAGGAAAGTTTTCATCCTTCTATGCGGACACCATTCAAGAGAATCCTAGTGGGATGTCGGATGCTAATAAGGTTTCTAGACCCATTTTCTACAGGTTTTTTCTAGGCAGTTTTCTGTTGCAGGACCATTTTAACAACAATTGTTTCTTATTGCAGACCACTCATGCAGCAGCTAATTTTTCTGGTATCCTCAAACATAACTTTGCTTACATGCATTGTTGGGAGATTATGAAGGATGAGCCCAAATGGCGGGATCCAAAGCCTAGAGCATTTGCAAAGTCAGCTATAAGTGAAGGTTTTGGAGATAACAGTAGCCATGGCCCTGACACCAACAACATTGGAGAGCAAAATTCTAGCCCTATTAGATCAACTGGGAAGAGACATATGGGCAGGGATTCAACTAAAGCAGCCAAGAAGACAGCAAATTCCTCTGTCGGTTCAACATCATGTTCAGAGGATCCTTCGAGGATGCAAGATATGCCATTGCAAAAAATTTCTATAATGCAAAAAGAATCAGCGCATAAAATAGATGAGAAGATTCTGATGATGCGTGAGAAGCATGACATGGACATGCAAGAGAAGGAGAAGCAAGAGGATGAAAGGATCCTTGGGATTGATCTTAATGCCTGCACACCAGCTCAGCTAATGTATTATGAAGCTCTTCAAGAAGAAATTTTCGAGAAGATAGGACCCTAAACTTATTTATGCTTTCTGCAATGTGTAAATGAGTGACCTTATGTTGATGTTAGCTGTTGTGTTGTATATTCTGGATTTCGCTGAATATAGAGTGCAAAGAATCCATTCTGTGTAGATATATTTTTTTGCTATCATGTGATATTTTTAAAATACAAATTTTAAAATATTATTGGTCCGTCCGTTACCGATGACTGTCATTTTTAATGGATGTCAACATAAAGTTAGTTACTAATGACTGTTATTGCTAACGGTCATATATATACCCGTTACCGAGGATGAGTTATTAGTAACCCATAAAGGGTAACGCTTGTCATGCCCATTACCAAAGACCATCTTCGTCCGTTACCTATTAGGGTGTTTCACATAGTGTGAATTATGGCTGTGACAACTCAATAAATTAGATTCCAAAATAAAACAATTTGAAGCGTAATTTAAATTTAATCATATGATTGACTAGAGTCAACCTAATGTTGACTCCAAATTCTATAAAAATTAATCAAGATAAAAATTTTAAACAATGAGTCAAAAAAAGAAATATGACCATGAGAAGAATACCACAAAGTTTGTTCAAATGCTTTTGATATTCAACTTTAAAGTTTATTTAATTGTAATTTCAGTTATCCGCATTTTCTGATTAAACCAGGACTCAACTCAAATTTTTCCCAAAATAAAAATATATAGGAAATATGACAAAGCAATGTTTAGAGTACAAATCAAAAACACATAGAGGCATAATTAAGTTTAAATCACATGAAATGATGGTTGTCTCACATCAAAGTTGATTTCAAAAATATATATAAATTTTAAGGGTCAAGCTTAAATTTGAAAAACTATTCTAAGAAATCTATTGTGGAGCAGAAAGTAAATGGAGTAACTTAATCAGGAGCCAAAAATTAATTAATTTTAAATGAATTTTTAAATTCATAATGAGTAAAAAAAATTGATAAATGCAATGTTAGATTGCCATAAATCAAAATTTTTAATTCAAACATACACTTGAATTTGAGCCAAACAAAAATGTAAGAAATTCTTTATGCAAATTCCTGGTCATGAACAAGTACTTCAGCTAAAGAATTCCGGAAAGAAAGGGGCAAATTTAAACTGAACTCCTGTTTAAATTTTAAATTCAAGTGAAAGCTAAAGTGTTTCAAAAGATATTTGTTTTCTCACTAACTAAAACTCTTGTAAATGTTTTGATCATGTTCTAAATTAAAGACCCCAAATAAGTAAAATAAGTTGAAACTAATCATCAAAAATTCAAATAACAAATTGTGATTCAAAATTCATTTAAATGGATTTAAAAACTTTTCTTCTTAATGTAGGGCTCAAATCAGTTTTTGCCCAATATAAAACTTGTAGGAAATTAGAATCTACACAACTTTTGTTTTGGCCCATTTTTGAGTTTCATTTCAACTTGCTGTGCAATTGCTGGTCAAATGCGGTTTGACCTCGGGTCAAACTTCATCTTCTCCTCTCTCCCCTTCCGGCCTCCCCTGCTTCTCTTCTTCTTCACGCGCACGTGCGCCACCGCCCGACCGCGCCGCGCTGCCGTGTCGAACGCCCCCGGCCAGCACCAGTGCACCGAGCCGCATTCCGCACACACGCCAACACGTCCCGCACAAGCTTGGCCCCACTGTCTGCCTCTCGCCCCCGCGTGCGCCCTCGCTCTCTCGTGCGCTCCCAACTAGTGCCCCCGTGCCGAGTGCCATGCGGCCGGCGAACCATTCCGGTGCGCCAAGCCGCACAGCAAGCACCAGAGCCTCGCCAATCCTCCGCTAGCCCATCGCCGCCACGCGGCCGCCGAGGTTTGAACGCCCATGCCGCTGGCGAAACTCAAACGCGTGTACCCCATTCCGCCGTCCACTTGGCCATGAACACTTCGTCCTAGGGCATCTCCAATGTATAGGACCACCCTTGGTTCTATAGATGGCCCCCATAATGATTTGATGTCTACTGATGTATCGCCAACAATGTATAGAACCGTGGGTGAATTGTAACACCCTAGAAATCTAGTCCTACAACTCTCTCTCTCTCACGCCGGACGGAGGTAGAAGACGATGAACGCTCCGTGAGAATCGGTCTTCCTGCTCTCGATCCGAGCCTAGCGCAATTCCGTTGCCGCCAACCGCCACAAGCCATCCCTGCACCTGTAATCCTAACAGACTACGCGCCTACACGCGCCTGACTTGGCCACGGACCTGAACACGAGCTCGAACACGCGCCATCCTGGCCGGACACGCCTGGAACGTGGCCAAACCAACGTTCCGGCCTAAACGCTGTCCCTGGTGCGACTCTGAGCCCAACTCGTGCACCATGGACACCACAGACTCCGACTCCCTAGACCTGAACGCACGCACGCACACACGTTCAGCTAACAAGCTAACAGACACACCCTGACATACGCCATGCACGTACACGACGTGGTTTATTTTCTAACATCCGATGCCTGCGAAAAACGGCCACCAGAATCCAAATCCAAAACGATCAGCAACCACGCGAGGGGGACAGAACAGAATCAACCGATCGAGGAAATCAGCAGCATTGTAACCCATCACGCCTGGTCTCCTAAAAAATACCCCCTAGTCCATTTAAAAATACTCCTATTGTTTGAAATAGAACGCATGACATGCATTTGGAATACTCCTCTAGCCAATATAGAAAATTACTCCTAACATTAAGTAAATATTGTCATCTAATTTAGAATTTTACTTCTGTAATGCAATTAAAATACTCATATAATATGAGAAATAATTTGCTTCTCTAATGTTATTGAGCTTTTTGTTAGATTTTATAACACTCTTGATGATATTGAGAATTATTTCTAAAGAAAATGACTACTCTAATCTATACTATAAAGATCCAAAACTTTTGAGGCCGACGGGCCCACAAATCAGCCACAGTAGAATTTTGTAAGTTGTTATATATATTTGTAAATTTAACAACAATTGTTTCTGGCACAGACCACTCATGCAGCATCTAATTTTGCTGGAATCCAAAGCCCAGAGCATTTGCCAAGTTAGCTGGAGGTGATGGTTTTGGAGAGGACACCATCAACCTTGGTGAGCCCAATTCGAGCCCTACTGGATCAGCTGGGAAGAGGTCTATGGGCAGGGATTCAGCTAAAGTAGCCAAGAAAACAAATTCCTCTGTCGGTTCAACGTCATCTTCAGTGTATGCTTCAAGGATTCAAGATCTTTCATTGCAAAAATTTCTATCATGCAAGAAGAATCAGCACGTAAAACTCATCGTTTCCAGCAGCTTGCCTACATAGATGAGAGGTGGTTTGAGGAAATGCGAAGACACAATCAATCACTATTAGACATTGAGCAAGAGAAGATTCGGATGATGCGTGAGAAGCATGACATGGACATGCAAGAGAAGGAGAAGCAAGAGGATGAAAGGATCCTTGGGATTGATCTTAATGCCTGCACACCAGCTCAGCTAATGTATTATGAAGCTCTTCAAGAAGAAATTTTCGAGAAGATAGGACCCTAAACTTATTTATGCTTTCTGCAATGTGTAAATGAGTGACCTTATGTTGATGTTAGCTGTTGTGTTGTATATTCTGGATTTCGCTGAATATAGAGTGCAAAGAATCCATTCTGTGTAGATATATTTTTTTGCTATCATGTGATATTTTTAAAATACAAATTTTAAAATATTATTGGTCCGTCCGTTACCGATGACTGTCATTTTTAATGGATGTCAACATAAAGTTAGTTACTAATGACTGTTATTGCTAACGGTCATATATATACCCGTTACCGAGGATGAGTTATTAGTAACCCATAAAGGGTAACGCTTGTCATGCCCATTACCAAAGACCATCTTCGTCCGTTACCTATTAGGGTGTTTCACATAGTGTGAATTATGGCTGTGACAACTCAATAAATTAGATTCCAAAATAAAACAATTTGAAGCGTAATTTAAATTTAATCATATGATTGACTAGAGTCAACCTAATGTTGACTCCAAATTCTATAAAAATTAATCAAGATAAAAATTTTAAACAATGAGTCAAAAAAAGAAATATGACCATGAGAAGAATACCACAAAGTTTGTTCAAATGCTTTTGATATTCAACTTTAAAGTTTATTTAATTGTAATTTCAGTTATCCGCATTTTCTGATTAAACCAGGACTCAACTCAAATTTTTCCCAAAATAAAAATATATAGGAAATATGACAAAGCAATGTTTAGAGTACAAATCAAAAACACATAGAGGCATAATTAAGTTTAAATCACATGAAATGATGGTTGTCTCACATCAAAGTTGATTTCAAAAATATATATAAATTTTAAGGGTCAAGCTTAAATTTGAAAAACTATTCTAAGAAATCTATTGTGGAGCAGAAAGTAAATGGAGTAACTTAATCAGGAGCCAAAAATTAATTAATTTTAAATGAATTTTTAAATTCATAATGAGTAAAAAAAATTGATAAATGCAATGTTAGATTGCCATAAATCAAAATTTTTAATTCAAACATACACTTGAATTTGAGCCAAACAAAAATGTAAGAAATTCTTTATGCAAATTCCTGGTCATGAACAAGTACTTCAGCTAAAGAATTCCGGAAAGAAAGGGGCAAATTTAAACTGAACTCCTGTTTAAATTTTAAATTCAAGTGAAAGCTAAAGTGTTTCAAAAGATATTTGTTTTCTCACTAACTAAAACTCTTGTAAATGTTTTGATCATGTTCTAAATTAAAGACCCCAAATAAGTAAAATAAGTTGAAACTAATCATCAAAAATTCAAATAACAAATTGTGATTCAAAATTCATTTAAATGGATTTAAAAACTTTTCTTCTTAATGTAGGGCTCAAATCAGTTTTTGCCCAATATAAAACTTGTAGGAAATTAGAATCTACACAACTTTTGTTTTGGCCCATTTTTGAGTTTCATTTCAACTTGCTGTGCAATTGCTGGTCAAATGCGGTTTGACCTCGGGTCAAACTTCATCTTCTCCTCTCTCCCCTTCCGGCCTCCCCTGCTTCTCTTCTTCTTCACGCGCACGTGCGCCACCGCCCGACCGCGCCGCGCTGCCGTGTCGAACGCCCCCGGCCAGCACCAGTGCACCGAGCCGCATTCCGCACACACGCCAACACGTCCCGCACAAGCTTGGCCCCACTGTCTGCCTCTCGCCCCCGCGTGCGCCCTCGCTCTCTCGTGCGCTCCCAACTAGTGCCCCCGTGCCGAGTGCCATGCGGCCGGCGAACCATTCCGGTGCGCCAAGCCGCACAGCAAGCACCAGAGCCTCGCCAATCCTCCGCTAGCCCATCGCCGCCACGCGGCCGCCGAGGTTTGAACGCCCATGCCGCTGGCGAAACTCAAACGCGTGTACCCCATTCCGCCGTCCACTTGGCCATGAACACTTCGTCCTAGGGCATCTCCAATGTATAGGACCACCCTTGGTTCTATAGATGGCCCCCATAATGATTTGATGTCTACTGATGTATCGCCAACAATGTATAGAACCGTGGGTGAATTGTAACACCCTAAAATTCCATCACAAATAAATCATAGCAACATGGTTAGAATTAATTTTCTAAGGGCATATTAAAATTTTCAAATAAATTTGGCCTAAAAATACTCAAACATCATTGAAATAATTTTAGAGCAAAAAGTGTTTGTGCATCATATTTGGTTTGCATGTCTTTTGTTTGATTTGTGTGGTAATTTCAAAATCATGAAAAGTCCGGAAAGCCTCCCTAAACTCTCCCTATCTTCTCCTTCAGCCCAACCCAGCTTCCCCTCTCTCTTTTTCCCCGCAGGCCCATCCCTCTTTTTTTCCCCTCGGCCCAAGCGCGCTGCGCGGCCCACCTCTCACTTCCGGCCCAGCAGTGGCCTAGCTTCTTCCCCTCCTCTCCCTCTCATTGGCAGGCGGGGCCCACCCGTCAGCTCCTCCCCGACCTCCAGCCGCGCCCACCCGAGCCACGCCAACGACCGCGCCGCTCGGCCTCCCAGCGCCGCTCCCTCTCCCTCATCCCTTCCTCTCCTCTCCCACCGAGCCACAGTTACTGCCGCTCGCCTCCACCCCCCTCGTTGTCCCACCGAAACGGCCGCCTCCACTGAGCTCTCCACTGCCGAGCGTCATTAATGGCCGGCCACACCGACCCCCGCCGCGCCGGCCCTCTCTCTCCCTCCCTCCGCTCTATAAATAGCTGGCCGAGCTCCACACACCCTCACTCGACCGCTCGCACCTCACACTCTCCTCGACGCAGCTCGCTCTAGCGCCGCCGCCTCGCCGGAGCTCCGCCGCGTCATCGATCTACCGCCGTGGCCGCTCTTCGCTCGATTCAACCACCAGAACAGCATCGCGCTGAGGTAACCAATCTTCTGAGCCGCTTTTCCATCCCTCTCTCGCACGCTAGCGCACCCGACCGCCTCACCGGAGTTCCGCCGCCGCCGCTCGTCGTCGCCAGCCTCCACCACCACTCGTTGGCCGACCAGAAACCCCCCTGAGTTTCTCTGTTTTAGTTCTCGGAGTCCAGCCCCTGTCTTTTTGCGCGTTACCCCTCGGGTTTTAACACGTAATTGTGTTTTAGTCCCTGGTTTCTTTCAGTTTAGCCCCTGTAAACTTAATTTCTTTGCCAGCAGTTCCCTACACCTTGTTTTAGCCATATCTTTTCCGTCTTAGCTCTGTTTTTAGCGTTCTTGGTGTCCTCGCGTTTGTCTTTTCGAGCTCTTTAGTTTCATAGGCTTGTTTTAGTCTGTTAGAGATGTTTGATGTACTGTTTTCTTATTGTGGTATGTTTTATTGCTTGAATCGTAGATCTCGTGCCTGTTGCGACCGAGCCACCAATTGAAGCAGATCAAGGGCAATATTTTGAAGAAGAAGAGGATATTTTTGTAGAGCAAGGCAAGTGGCCCTCCCCGTATATTCTATTTTTCCCATATAATTGCATGGCAACTAAAATTTACTTTTATTGCATTAATTTGACGGGAACACCTTTTTAAGGATCTACCTAGTCTTTTATCCATGATTCCTTGTAACAACCCCGATTTAAATAATGTTTTGGGTTAGTTATGCTTAGTGTTGCTATACCTTGGGAATGATAAAATTTGGATCTTTATAAAATGTTGATTATATCATGGCAACTTTAATGGTTAATGATGGATAATGCAAGAGAACAATTCTTTAATCGGAACATGGAGAACCACCCAAGAAAACAGTGCAACCATGGTGTCAATGGGCTCTGACCTTAGCCGATTAATTAGGGGTGTGATTGTACCGATGGCCTTATCCGAAAGGAGCAGAGGGGGTTTTGGGTTGCAGGGGTATAGCTCGATCCTCTTGGGGTAGCAGCCTTTGCTAAGGTGCTGACCATTAGGGAGGGTTGTGGTCCGCCCCAGCTGTAATTCTTGCGGGTTGTTGGACTTTTGCATACCTTTCTAAAGGCTTCGAAGTGGACCCCTAGCCACTCACCTCGGAAGTGTTTAAGGGCCTTGCAAACCAGGGCAACACGGGGAACACGAGCTATGGTGAAAGTGTACAACCACTGCAGAGTGTAAAACTGATCGATCAGTCGTGCTCACGGTCAAGAGCGGCTTGGACCCTACATGATAATTGAACTTAAAGATGGAATATAAATCATAGTTTTACTCATGGTTTTTGGAATGAGATGTTTCAAAATGCTTAAGTGGGTTGGTATAAACTTACATCTAGTAAATAGGAAATTGCTAATAAAACTTGACCAACTTTAAAAAGGTCACTGCTGTGAACCATAGCCTATCCTTGTGGCCTTGCATTTTCCCCCCGCTTGCTGAGTACCTAGTTTGGTGTACTCACGCTTGGTTATGCTGATTCAGAGGAGAACAATGGTGAAGAGTACTACAGCGACTACGACGAGTTCTGAGGCTTGCGTTTCCCCCAGTCAAGATGCCTGTGGAAGTTGAAGATGAAGACGCTACGTCTAGCTATCGTGTGCTTTTCGATAAAGACCTTCGTGTCTCCCGAGAGTGTAATAATAATATTGTAATAAATCTCTTGTACGTTTGAATACTATGCTATGATATTACACTCTTTTGTCTATCGTATGTGTGTAAACATGATCCTGGCGCACATATGAGATGCACTTGGTTTCTCTTCGAAATTCAGGTGTGACATGAATCTATAAACGGGTCCCACATCTCTCTCCTCTCTCTTTCTCCCTTTCACAATACATTTACCTATTGTTTACTATATGGAACCTGGTTCCATGTATAGGACCCGGTCCTTCATAGAGTCCGGCTTACAATATTTAGAACCTGGTTCTATAGGAGAGAGAAATTCATATGACCATCATTGGACCTCGCATTGGAGAGGCCCTAAGTCTTCTTCCCACCCCCACGCGCTTATAAAAGAAGCCCCAAGTGCTCTCCGTCTTCCCAAGCCATTTTTCCCAAGCCGCTTCCGGGCTGTAGCGCGCCATTCCTGCCGCCGCCGATCCCCTCGTCGTGGGCAGCTCGCCACACGCCGCCACAGACCAAACTGGGCTCACCATCACCTTCCTCGAGCTCCAGCTCAGCTCTCCAACCCCAGCCGAGCTCTCCCACGCCGCTATCCGAGCCCCACCGCCGCACTCCATCGCCGCCGGCCGCCGCCACACGTGGGCAGTCGCGCCCACCCTATCTCCAGCCAAACCAATACTTCAATCACCTTCCCCATTGCCCTATGAAGCTCCCAAATCACTCCGCCAAGCTCCTTCGACTCTCCAGTTCGCCGGCGTGACCTCGCCGTCACCGCCCGATCTCCCTCGCCGCCGGCAGCCCTCCACAGCTCACATCCGACCATGATACCACTGCCATTCGACTCGTGGTGAGCCTCTGAACCTCATAGGATAGATCTAGTCATGGGCGGGGGCCCACATCGCCGGAATTTGGGCTCACTGCCGTCGCCGGCTAGCGAGGACCACATTGCAAAGCTGTTAAAACTTGCAGGGACCTAAATGCAAAGAACCAAGGACCTATACATAAAACTTAAGTTAATTTTTTGAATTAAAAACAGTGAACTTCAAAACTCGATTAAAAATTGTATACAAATCAGAAAATTTCAAACTAAATTTTGTTGGGTTCTGTGACTAGGTCTACACTTTTCACAAAGGATGTACATAATTTTGGATACGTTGTTGCTTATGGCATGCCTAGATCAATGTACAAAAAGAACCTAAAAATATGACCTTTAACTACTGTTTCGTATTTATTTTAGATTGTAGCCTTGTTGTAGTAAATATTTTTTAGTAAATTAATTAATCAGTAAAATGTGCTCAACTTTTTTTATGGCAGATCAGTAAGGTTATTAGCAGTGCTCAGTACATTGTATAGCTAAATACATCATGCCTTTCTACTGCAGCTGAATAACCGAATAATATGATAATGGGACAACTTGTAAAATGCGTTATAATTCATAGAAAACTTAGAAAAATGTAAATCTAATTGTTCTATTCTCCTGGTGAACAGAATCAACTTTCATAGAAAGCAACTATATGCTTTTGAGCTATAGTTTTCAAATTAATTTGAAATCATTAGTTTGAATGATTTTGATGTAATTTAAATTATATGTACGATCTGTGGCTGATTTTTTGATATGTTGCTATCACTGAATGACCAACTCTCTGTACAAAAATCGTTCAAAAATATGTACTCTAGCTTCTGTTTCTTATTTAATTGCATTACTAGCTTTGCTGTAGAGAATCATTTTTAGTACTTTATTTACTGAGTGTTTTGAGCTGAAATTGTTATGGCTGAGCAGTGAACTCATTATCTCTGTTCAATAAATTATTGAACTGTAAATAATGAGCTTTGCTACACGAATCAAAATAACAGAACCATCCCTTACTACAAATTCATGTGCAACCTTGTAAGCATGTAATAGTTTATAGCTCAATCAACTCACATGATATGTTGCTGTTCTCTTCATGAAATGCTACGGCTTGGATTTTTATATATGTATACAGTCACCATCAAAACATAAGTAAAAGAGAATCACCACACTTACAACTTTACTTTTGTGAGTATAAAATAAGTTTGTTTTATTATCTAGCTGAATATGGCCACAAATCTACCCATGTTAAGTTCAAGAACAAGTTTTGTTTATGCAAATGTTTAAATAAAATCCTATGCATGTGCATTTTGTGTAGACACTAACATCGTTGTCGGGAACTACGAACTCGTGCCAGCAAACAAGGAGCAAGAAGGAGAGTTGTACATAATTGGGACTAATCAAGACCCGAACCAAAGTTCGGAAGGGCCCAAGGCCAATTTTGAGCAAGAAGGCAAGCACCAGAGCATAACCTAGTTTATTCGAAAAACTACACATCAATTTTGTATTTAATTTCCTATGAATGTGCATTAAGTCCAGAAGTTGTTTGAAACCTTAGTTGCACCATCCCTAGGAACCCATGTGGCTTACTAACAGAGTTTCGTAGTAGTTTCTATGCTAATAGGTACCCGGTAGAAGTCGAGTGATTTCTTGTCACTCGCGAGTTTTAGGAGTTGACTGGTTTATTTATGTTGGAATCACAAGGATTGATAGACAGGGCTTGGGATGAGTTACTTTGGGTGGTTGTTGATGCCCCGTCTGTCTAGTTAAAATCTGCTAAGGTCGAAATGTGTCGGCGTTAGTGGTCAAGCTTTTAAACATACTAAACACATACCGAGAAATATGGTAATTGGGAAACTTAGTAGCTGATTGAACCGGGGCATGACTGATCTCCACTACCCTTGGAATGTGATTCCTATGAGTGCTCATATGGGTGCATGTGTGGCAAGGCACGGCGGATGTGGTCTCTGAGCCCAAACCGGGGATTGATGGGAACTGTGGAGGTGTGAAAATCCGTCGAGGTCTTGCACTTCATGTGTTTAGGTCCACCTTGCAAGGTTAACAAATCGTTTCGAATCATCTGTCTCTCGCAGCTACTGGGACTACTTGATCACAATTCTGCACTGAGTAAAAAGTTGAACATGAGCTTGATATTGGATTATGTTGTTGCTTAAATTTGCTTGTACAACATGCTTGTTTGGTATAAGCGCTCACTTAGAATGGTTATATTCACTGGAATCTTGAAAATAAAATTTGAAAGCAAGGATCCACTTGTAGATGCTTTTGACAAAACAAACCCCCTAGTCAAAAAGGCTTGCATGTTTAGAAGTTTTATTTGTCGGGTAAGTCTTGCTGAGTATTAGTACACTTGGCCTTGCTTGTTGCTAATTTTATAGGTACTTTATATGAGATGGTTGCTAGTCTGACTTGGCCGATCCAGCTCCCTCCACGTGCTGGTCTATCAAGTGGGACCCGTCCTCTAAGGGCGAGGATCGTGGTGAATGATATCAGGAGAGGCTTCCTCGTGATATTATTCGTTTCGTCGAGTAGACTTCGTTTGTTTTCTGCTGGTTTCGCTGAACTCTGAACTGCTTTACTTTTGAACTCAGTTTGTAATAAAAGCAACTGAACCTCTTTGATGTAATAATTTGAATTGATGTAATCCCTGGGCTCATCTTCATACGAGTATTGTATGCTTTGTTTCGATCTCAAAATACGTGGTTGTATCCGGTGAAACCCGATAGACAGCTATCTTTATCCAATTTAAGTGTCGGATCACATTTAAGGCGATATAAGTACACTTTTATTGGGTTTGGATTAGTGGTTCTTCCACAATGTGTGACGCCATTAATTATCAATATATAAACAGTCGATTCATGAAAAAAAGATGACATGTAAATAAAATTTCAAATAGATACTGATCATCAAAACTCTGGTGGTAATTTTGTGAAATAAAGAACAGTTGGACAATTTGTGATAGCAGAGGTGTTTGCTGTCCAATTCATTTTCATGATCTACTCTGAACAATCTCGTTGTACCAATAAGTTGATTTCTATGTTGCAGATATTTATCTTCATACCTTTCCATCAAATTAGCTCCCATCACCCTGTT
This sequence comes from Echinochloa crus-galli, assembly GCA_900205405.1. Lineage (NCBI taxonomy): Eukaryota > Viridiplantae > Streptophyta > Magnoliopsida > Poales > Poaceae > Echinochloa > Echinochloa crus-galli. Next base: position 69,262 of record OAMR01000627.1, read on the forward strand.
CGAATTGTGCTGCATGAAGCCATGAACTACTTGTCTACTTTGGCCTCGTTTAAATCCTTCATTGTAGTAATTTGTGCCGCAGGAATTGTTGTCAGTAGCTTTCCGCATTATTTATCAAGCATGCACAGCACGATCCTTGAGAAATGGAACATGCATCCATGTGCAATTGGCATATGAAATTAACTTCAGATGATCAGATATATGATTGTCTAACTACCCCAGATGCTGATAGCTCAGGCACGCATGTGACTTGTGAGCAGTCCTGCTTGTGAGTTCGAACTCACCACCTGCCGCATCTTAGCGAGATGGTAAAGATCATCAGATCACCCCAAGACGCATATAATTTTTGCAGCTTTCGAGTAATAAGAAAATAGTCTCATAAAGCTAAGAACAATATGTTGGAAAGTCAACGTGTGGTAGGGAATCTCTCATGAAATTCATTGCTGTCCTCGCAACCAATCTGTCACCTAACGGTGGAGCAGTGATAATTTTCGAAAAATCTTCATACGGAAGGGATCAAAGAGGAGATGGAACGAGTAATGGAGACCACGTCTTTGTGAACTGGAATACTACTGTGAAGCCTTAGACGACCTAAATGGGATGTGGAGTAGCGTGGGCGAGACCTAACATATTCTCTACTTGGTTCCAGCTATTTGCTCATCGGCTAGGAGCTCTAAACTTGTACGGTTGTGTCATCCCGGTCCCTAAACTTGCAAATCGATCGTTCAGGTCCTCAAACTTGTTTGACTGTGTCATCCCTGTCCCTAAACATGCATATCACTCATTTAGGACCTCAAACTTGTTCAGTCGTGTCACCCCGGTCCCTAAACTTGGATTTGAATATCATCTGGGTCAAATAGGACAGTCTAAAAACTTTATATCAAAAGATAATCCATAACTTTTTCATGTGAACTATGATGAAGATAAACTTTATATCAAAATTGTAGCCCTCGACGCGACATACAACTTTGTAGTTGAAAAGTTTTTGAATTAATACTGTTTAGCGTCCCAAAATATTGTTGCATGTTTATAGATTTTGAAATTTTAATTTTAAAATTACATTTTGGGACAAAAAATGACTTAAAATAAAAAAAGATCAACAACAAAGTTGTAGATCGCGTCAATGGCTACAAGTTCCATATAAAATTTATATTCATTAGAGTTCACATGAAAAAATTATGAATTCAAATCCAAGTTTAGGGACCGGGGTGACACAACTGAACAAGTTGGAGGACCTAAACGAGTGATTTGCAAGTTTAGGGACCGGGATGACACAGTCGAACAAGTTTGAGGACCTGAACGGAGTCGATTTGCGAGTTTAGAGACCGGGATGACACATCGGTACAAGTTTAGGGACCGGTGATTGATTTTACTCTTAAAAACATTATCCAACATGCATGTCTTGTCCTAGCTGAATGCATGCTAATTACCAGGAGCAGAATGGTATTGTTTTGCTATTCTAACCTATTTTGCAAACTATTTACAGGACTAGACCCGGTGGTAAACAAATATCAAATCTAACCTATAGGTAAAACGCCAGACTGGACGGCGCTGAGGTTGTGTAGTGCCGCGCCAGAAGAGCTGGCGCGGAGATATCATGTCAACGTGGCTGCGCTGTTACGTTGTTCTGATGTGGCAAGCTGTTCCACGCCGAACTGGTTGGCGCGGAGCATCCTTACCCGTTTCCACGCTGCTGACCCTGTTGCGGCGGAGCTGGGTGGCCCATGGACGCGGAACATCCGTGCCAAACACCCTGGCGTGTGCTTCTGTAGGGTCCGCGCCAACCAACGTGGCGCGTGATTCCCTCCGTCCCTAAATGTATGTCGTTCTCGCTTCCGAGAAACATCTTTGATCAAATATATAAAAATATATATTAATATTTATAGTACATAATAGATATCATTGGATAGATATTTGAATCTAGTTTTTTAATAAATTTATTTGAAGATTAAAATGTTGCACGTATTTTCTACGAATCGAATCTAAATCGTGGCACGGAAACCAATAGCGACATACATTAAGGACAGAGGGAGTATGTCTCAAACAAAATTCCTGCAGCGCCGTTTGACCCGTTCGACTGGGTCTTTTCCCCTTCGAGCCAACCTAGGGTTCCGGCAGACGGCGGCGTGGTGTTGAGGACGGCAGCTCTCCTGCTCCCGGCGGTGGACAGCAGCGGGAGGTGGGCAAGCTACAGCGGCGGGGGAGCCAAGGCAAGTACTTCTCTTTTAGATCCAGTATTAGGAAGCTGATAATAGATCTTTTGTTTCCGTTCCACGGGAGAATATTAATCCGGTGTACTTTTGGTAGATATTTAGTGGTGTATATCCAATATTTTTTATTCCTGTTTAGACAAAAGTATGCTATCTCTGTAGATGTAATTGGAATTCAAAAGTTGAAATGTTTTTGGCAGGTGGGGGTATTAAAATTGTAAATTTTGGTTATCTGAGATGCAGCCATGGATACGCTTTTGGCGTGAGAAGAAGTGGAAACACCTTCCAAAAAAGTTGTATCCGGACGTCTCTTGCAAGGATGCCCCTGTCCCTGCAGCACTCCCAGTACCAAATTGTGATTGTGGGAAGCCAGCAGCGGTCACACAATCAAGGCATCAAGACACGGCTGCTCGTGCACACTACATGTGTCGTGATTACCGTGTAAGTATAAATGTAATTTGTTTAGTAGTAACTATTTGTGGTGGCATAGGAGCAACGTGGCTGAATTTGATTTTATTTTTCGTTGTAGGCATCGGAGATGTGCAACTTTTTCCAATGGATTGGTGGTCCTGAAATGTTTGATACGAGAATACTTCATTTCAAGCGATAGGGTACTACTCCATACAAGAAGTTCAAGTGTTGGGTGGCTCCTCCGCCAAACTCGCCACCTATGACGGCCGAAGAGAAGAAAGAAGCAAGTGCTAGGCGTAGGGCGAACCCAACTCTATGTAAGTGTGGTGTTCCAGCTGAGATTCATCGTGCGATTAAACGGTCACCGTACACACCCACATCTGAGTGTCGCAACCGTACCAAGGTAAGTATTCAAATAATTCTTGTATGCTGCGAATGTTTGTACTGATTTGGAAAATAATTATCTTTGTTTAATACAGAATGGTTACCCACTATATGATTTCTCCGAGTATGATTATGTCCCCAAATCGTATTGGCCAGATGATTTAACAAAGAAGGAAAAGGAGAAAGTCAGGTATATTGCTCCTGATATAATCTGTCATTACGGTGTGAAAGCCAACTATGTGCTAGTTCCATCAGAGCGGGGTGTTTGTTATTACTGCAGCCACATGGTTGGTGATGATTTGGTGAGTTATTTAGCAAATTTGGGAAGACTTTCCATATTTAGTAGTTGTTTACTTTACCAAAATATGAAAATGTGAGTTTGAGTTTTATTTGGGATGGAAAGAGCACAGTCGAACAAGTTTGAGGACCTGAACAGTCGATTTGCGAGTTTAGGGACCGGGATGACACAACGGTATAAGATTAGGGACCGGTGATGGATTTTACTCACTACAAAATCAAATTATTGAAAACTGCTAGAGATGCTAGCAATTTTGAGGACCTAAATGAGTGATATGCAAGATTAAGGACAGGGATGACACAGTCGAACAAGTTTGAGGACCTGAACAGTCGATTTGCGAGTTTAGAGACCGGGATGACACATCGGTACAAGTTTAGGGACCGGTGATTGATTTTACTCTTAAAAACATTATCCAACATGCATGTCTTGTCCTAGCTGAATGCATGCTAATTACCAGGAGCAGAATGGTATTGTTTTGCTATTCTAACCTATTTTGCAAACTATTTACAGGACTAGACCCGGTGGTAAACAAATATCAAATCTAACCTATAGGTAAAACGCCAGACTGGACGGCGCTGAGGTTGTGTAGTGCCGCGCCAGAAGAGCTGGCGCGGAGATATCATGTCAACGTGGCTGCGCTGTTACGTTGTTCTGATGTGGCAAGCTGTTCCACGCCGAACTGGTTGGCGCGGAGCATCCTTACCCGTTTCCACGCTGCTGACCCTGTTGCGGCGGAGCTGGGTGGCCCATGGACGCGGAACATCCGTGCCAAACACCCTGGCGTGTGCTTCTGTAGGGTCCGCGCCAACCAACGTGGCGCGTGATTCCCTCCGTCCAGACGGCGGCGTGGTGTTGAGGACGGCAGCTCTCCTGCTCCCGGCGGTGGACAGCAGCGGGAGGTGGGCAAGCTACAGCGGCGGGGGAGCCAAGGCAAGTACTTCTCTTTTAGATCCAGTATTAGGAAGCTGATAATAGATCTTTTGTTTCCGTTCCACGGGAGAATATTAATCCGGTGTACTTTTGGTAGATATTTAGTGGTGTATATCCAATATTTTTTATTCCTGTTTAGACAAAAGTATGCTATCTCTGTAGATGTAATTGGAATTCAAAAGTTGAAATGTTTTTGGCAGGTGGGGGTATTAAAATTGTAAATTTTGGTTATCTGAGATGCAGCCATGGATACGCTTTTGGCGTGAGAAGAAGTGGAAACACCTTCCAAAAAAGTTGTATCCGGACGTCTCTTGCAAGGATGCCCCTGTCCCTGCAGCACTCCCAGTACCAAATTGTGATTGTGGGAAGCCAGCAGCGGTCACACAATCAAGGCATCAAGACACGGCTGCTCGTGCACACTACATGTGTCGTGATTACCGTGTAAGTATAAATGTAATTTGTTTAGTAGTAACTATTTGTGGTGGCATAGGAGCAACGTGGCTGAATTTGATTTTATTTTTCGTTGTAGGCATCGGAGATGTGCAACTTTTTCCAATGGATTGGTGGTCCTGAAATGTTTGATACGAGAATACTTCATTTCAAGCGATAGGGTACTACTCCATACAAGAAGTTCAAGTGTTGGGTGGCTCCTCCGCCAAACTCGCCACCTATGACGGCCGAAGAGAAGAAAGAAGCAAGTGCTAGGCGTAGGGCGAACCCAACTCTATGTAAGTGTGGTGTTCCAGCTGAGATTCATCGTGCGATTAAACGGTCACCGTACAAAGATAATCCATAACTTTTTCATGTGAACTATGATGAAGATAAACTTTATATCAAAATTGTAGCCCTCGACGCGACATACAACTTTGTAGTTGAAAAGTTTTTGAATTAATACTGTTTAGCATCCCAAAATATTGTTGCATGTTTATAGATTTTGAAATTTTAATTTTAAAATTACATTTTGGGACAAAAAATGACTTAAAATAAAAAAAGATCAACAACAAAGTTGTAGATCGCGTCAATGGCTACAAGTTCCATATAAAATTTATATTCATTAGAGTTCACATGAAAAAATTATGAATTCAAATCCAAGTTTAGGGACCGGGGTGACACAACTGAACAAGTTGGAGGACCTAAATGAGTGATATGCAAGATTAAGGACAGGGATGACACAGTCGAACAAGTTTGAGGACCTGAACAGTCGATTTGCGAGTTTAGAGACCGGGATGACACATCGGTACAAGTTTAGGGACCGGTGATTGATTTTACTCTTAAAAACATTATCCAACATGCATGTCTTGTCCTAGCTGAATGCATGCTAATTACCAGGAGCAGAATGGTATTGTTTTGCTATTCTAACCTATTTTGCAAACTATTTACAGGACTAGACCCGGTGGTAAACAAATATCAAATCTAACCTATAGGTAAAACGCCAGACTGGACGGCGCTGAGGTTGTGTAGTGCCGCGCCAGAAGAGCTGGCGCGGAGATATCATGTCAACGTGGCTGCGCTGTTACGTTGTTCTGATGTGGCAAGCTGTTCCACGCCGAACTGGTTGGCGCGGAGCATCCTTACCCCGTTTCCACGCTGCTGACCCTGTTGCGGCGGAGCTGGGTGGCCCATGGACGCGGAACATCCGTGCCAAACACCCTGGCGTGTGCTTCTGTAGGGTCCGCGCCAACCAACGTGGCGCGTGATTCCCTCCGTCCCTAAATGTATGTCGTTCTCGCTTCCGAGAAACATCTTTGATCAAATATATAAAAATATATATTAATATTTATAGTACATAATAGATATCATTGGATAGATATTTGAATCTAGTTTTTTAATAAATTTATTTGAAGATTAAAATGTTGCACGTATTTTCTACGAATCGAATCTAAATCGTGGCACGGAAACCAATAGCGACATACATTAAGGACAGAGGGAGTATGTCTCAAACAAAATTCCTGCAGCGCCGTTTGACCCGTTCGACTGGGTCTTTTCCCCTTCGAGCCAACCTAGGGTTCCGGCAGACGGCGGCGTGGTGTTGAGGACGGCAGCTCTCCTGCTCCCGGCGGTGGACAGCAGCGGGAGGTGGGCAAGCTACAGCGGCGGGGGAGCCAAGGCAAGTACTTCTCTTTTAGATCCAGTATTAGGAAGCTGATAATAGATCTTTTGTTTCCGTTCCACGGGAGAATATTAATCCGGTGTACTTTTGGTAGATATTTAGTGGTGTATATCCAATATTTTTTATTCCTGTTTAGACAAAAGTATGCTATCTCTGTAGATGTAATTGGAATTCAAAAGTTGAAATGTTTTTGGCAGGTGGGGGTATTAAAATTGTAAATTTTGGTTATCTGAGATGCAGCCATGGATACGCTTTTGGCGTGAGAAGAAGTGGAAACACCTTCCAAAAAAGTTGTATCCGGACGTCTCTTGCAAGGATGCCCCTGTCCCTGCAGCACTCCCAGTACCAAATTGTGATTGTGGGAAGCCAGCAGCGGTCACACAATCAAGGCATCAAGACACGGCTGCTCGTGCACACTACATGTGTCGTGATTACCGTGTAAGTATAAATGTAATTTGTTTAGTAGTAACTATTTGTGGTGGCATAGGAGCAACGTGGCTGAATTTGATTTTATTTTTCGTTGTAGGCATCGGAGATGTGCAACTTTTTCCAATGGATTGGTGGTCCTGAAATGTTTGATACGAGAATACTTCATTTCAAGCGATAGGGTACTACTCCATACAAGAAGTTCAAGTGTTGGGTGGCTCCTCCGCCAAACTCGCCACCTATGACGGCCGAAGAGAAGAAAGAAGCAAGTGCTAGGCGTAGGGCGAACCCAACTCTATGTAAGTGTGGTGTTCCAGCTGAGATTCATCGTGCGATTAAACGGTCACCGTACACACCCACATCTGAGTGTCGCAACCGTACCAAGGTAAGTATTCAAATAATTCTTGTATGCTGCGAATGTTTGTACTGATTTGGAAAATAATTATCTTTGTTTAATACAGAATGGTTACCCACTATATGATTTCTCCGAGTATGATTATGTCCCCAAATCGTATTGGCCAGATGATTTAACAAAGAAGGAAAAGGAGAAAGTCAGGTATATTGCTCCTGATATAATCTGTCATTACGGTGTGAAAGCCAACTATGTGCTAGTTCCATCAGAGCGGGGTGTTTGTTATTACTGCAGCCACATGGTTGGTGATGATTTGGTGAGTTATTTAGCAAATTTGGGAAGACTTTCCATATTTAGTAGTTGTTTACTTTACCAAAATATGAAAATGTGAGTTTGAGTTTTATTTGGGATGGAAAGAGCTGGACCATGAGATAGAGAAGACAAGGAGACTTGGAACCCACCTAGAGGTGTTGAATAGTTATGGCAAAATAGTCAAATTCGTCCCTGAACTATCGTGCATGGCTCAGTTTCATCCCTGAACTATCAAAACATCCAATTCAGTCCCTGAACTATCCAAATCGGTTCAACTTCGTCCTTTCGCCGACGCGGAGCGTCGTGTTGGCGAGCCATGTCACAGTCCAGTCAGCTTTTGGGTGTAAAAATGAGGAGGAAGAAGATTAGGAAGTGATTTTGATGCCACAATATTTACAAGTAATAAAGATGATGAAGTAAGGGAGATAAGAAATACATACAAACAATTTATTGCTCAAGCCAATGAAGGTGGAGATGGCATTGCATACGTTGATTCAGAACATGATGCATCCTATGATGAGGACATTCATGTTGAGACTCCACATTTTGCATCCAAAGAAGCTGCCTGGGTTTACATCTCTATGGTAGAAAGGATAGTTTACATTGAAAGCCTAATGGGCGGTGACGTGGCTCGCCAACGTGGCACTCCATGTCAGCAAAAGGACGAAGTGGAGCCGATTTAGATAGTTTAGGAACTAAAATGGATGTTTTGATAGTTGAGGGACGAAATTGATCCATGCACGATAGTTCAAGGATAAATTTGGCTATTTTGCCAATAGTTATTTGAGGTTTCGTAAGGAGGCACAACCAAAATTAGCCCACGAAATGGGCAAGTGGCCTCGATCCGTGGTGGACCCAAACAAAAACTCGATGAGGACATTATTCAAAGGTGGCAGAAGAACAAAAAGAGGAGAGCAGGGAGCTTGCACACCTCCCCGCTGCCGTCGACCGCCGGGAGCAGGAGAGTCGCTGCCCCAACACCAGACAGGGCCAGCCCTACCACGCCGCCGCCAGCCCGAACCCTAGGCCTCCTCCTTTGCTCGAAGGGGAAAGACCCGCACGAACCGGGCAAAACGGAGTCAAGCTGCGGGAAACCAATTTCACTTGAGTCAAACGCGCCAGAGAGAACGGCGCAAAAACTATACATACACGCGCCACCGCTTCTGGCGCGGAACGCGGCTGCGGCGTGGGCGCACCTAGCTCCGCCGCAGCGGGGTCAGCAGCGCGGAAATGGGGTCAAGATCCTCCGCGCCAACCAGTTTGGCGCGGAACAGCTTGCCACGTCAGGACCAGGTAACAGCGCAGCCACGTCAACACGATATGTCCGCGCCGGCTCCTCTGGCACGGCACTGCACAATCTCAGCGCCGACCGGTCTGGCGTTTTACTTATAGGTTAGATTTGAAATTTGTTTTCACCCCAGTCTAATCCTGTAACTGGTTTGCAAAATAGGTTAGAATAGCAAAAAACACCGCAGAATGATTCAGGCAGTTTAATTTGCCTTACTTCTAATTTCTAAGTTTTAAAATGAAATGCTGGAACCAGATGGAGCTGAATGAGGTGTCCCTTTTTATATTCTACTCCTATACTTGATGCAGCTCAGGATATACCTTTTCTTTATGCGACATGCAGGTCTGGGTCTTTGGTTACCTCCTTTTTCTTTATTATAGATAACGTCCGAACCTTTGGGAGTTACAATGATTTTTAAAGTAGCACCCATTATTGCCAGTTATTATATTATTATAAACGTGTGCGAAGCAGTTAGGCAGCGATTGACAAACAAGTTTGCAACTTGGGTGGCTTAGTCCGATTCCTTGATGTCTGCATAGCCTATTGCAACGGCAAACTCTTCCTCCATCTGGTTCTCATTCCATAATCACGATAGTTTTCTGCATGCGGGATATCGGTCCCCAATTACATACTTGTCAGATCACATATGCAAGTCATGATCTAGTTACACGTACATTATTCTGTTCCGTGCATGTATATTTTGCTTGGGAACAACAGATGCATACTCAACTTTTTACTAATGATGTTCGGTTTCTTTGGTACTAGTGATGCATATGGTGCTGCAGGCAGTGTTTACAAGAGCAATTTTGCCTGTCGGTTAGAGCAATTTCCATGTGGGTTAAAAACAACAGGGAAATTAATTACAAACCTGACGAACATAAATATCCCTGTCGGTTGCACAATTGTCTTGTAGGTTCCCAACCGACAGGGACGGTATATTATTTCCCTGTCGCTATATCCGTGTGGGTTATTCCCTGTCGGTGTACTGTCAGGGAAATGTTTTTTTGAATTTTGCTGTCGAGTTTTGGAATTGCCCTGTCGGTTTTACCACACATATGAATTGCGCCGTTTCCAGTAGTGATATGAATGTTTCTTAGGCTTCTTTTCCTATGTGCACTTGTTAATGGATTATAATGATCCAAATCCGTCTTGGTATCAGGCTGCGGCTATAAAGTTTGAACTGAGGGGTGGCCAGTGCGATCGAGCATATATTCAAATGGATGGAGAGCCATGAAAACAACCACTCAACCAGGACCAGTCAACCATTGTGGGAAATAAAATTTGACAGTTTACCTTTGCACTATTACAGAGCATGCTCATTTGCATACAACTTTATTTACTCAACAAAATAATACAAGTCTTAATAAATATTACATGATCAATGATTCATCTACTGCGGCTGAGATCCCAGCCTCATCCGCTGGTGCTTGATGAGATCATATTGTAGTTGAAAGTGCGTATTTTGATCTTGAAACCTATGGTGTGCAGCAACAAATGCCTACCCGTCCGGATTGTTGCGGTACGGAACTGCTAGTTCTCCGATGTTCAAGAATTCAATATCACCAGCATTGTGTTGTTCATCCTCCATTATCATGTTATGCAAAAGGAAGAAGTCCATTTTTGGCTATCGAACTATAGCAAAAGTTTGGTTTTGGCCATCGAACTCGAAAACCAGGAATCTTTAGCCATCGAACTCTTAAAACCGTTCGTTTTTTTGCCATCCAGCGGTTTTGGTGCGCGGTTTGCTGACGTGGACGCCATGTGGTGGTGGGGCCCACCTGTCAGCACCATCTCTCTCATCTCCCTCTCTTCTCGCCTCTCCCTCTCTTCCCTCTGCTCTCTCTACCGCCGGCAGCTGCCGGCCCCCGAGCCGGCAACACCTGCGCAGGTCTCCGCGCCTTCCCTGCGCTGGCGTCGTGCCTTGTGTCGAGCTGCAGCTGCCGTCCACCCGCGCGTGAGCCGCCACCATCGACTCCCCGCCATGGCCGCCGCCTCCCTGAGCTCATGCGCTTGCAAATTCGTCGACCTGCGGCCACCTCCCTCGAATTCCTCCCATGTGAACCTCCACCACTCCCTACTCTACCCATGGAAGCTCACCTCGTCATCGGCAAGGGCCACTGTGGCTGGGGATTGAAGATCCCCTGAGACGCCATTGCCGCTCGACCTCGCTTTGCCACCGGATGGAGAGGGGCGCCGGCCGTCCAGGAGCCACGGAGAGGGTCGCCAGCCGTCCAGGAGCCGCGGAGAGGGGCGCCGACCGCGGTGGGGGTGCACCCACTGAGATCCGTCGCCGGAGATCCGCCGGAGCGCCGTCAATCGAGTTCGTCGGATCCGAGGAAGCTGCAGCCGCCGACATGCTTTGTCGCCGATTCGACGCTGCATTAGGTACCCGTAGGTAATACAAAAACATCAATGACAGCTCGATAGAAATGGTACAAAGATTTCGAGCAGTTGACTCACCAATATGCATGTACTCATCAACGACATCCACCCGGACACCGTAACCGAGAATTAGTATAGCCACGATGCAGTTCTGAAGAGCCGATAGTCCTTCCTTGCCAGTGGCATCATACTTCTCTTTGAAGTAGTTATCTTGTTTTTTAACGGTCTCTTTAATATGCTTGAATAAATGCCGACACATCCGGAACCTGCAAGAACACTTCTGATATGAGGTATTAGAGACGTTGAGTAATTGACATTCCAGACATACTCAACTTTACCTTCTACGGAACTTCTTATCATTGCAAGCATGGGTTTGAGCAAAGTAGTCGGCTTTGATCCTCTTGTGACCGGAAGAAAGGTCCCTCGGCCGAATGACCTTTGGTGGCACATCAAGAGCTCTCTGCTTGCACCAGGTGATGTCGTGGCCTCCTCTTCATCATCATCAACCAAGAAATGAATGTCACCATCTTCCTCCTCCATCATCCAATACCTTCACAAGGTGCCTGGGTAGCCGTCCATGGCATAAAACACGAGCACATATGTAGTTGTCCTTGGTGATTGGCCACTAGATGGAGCCGTGCAAGTTATAGCCAGCAAAGGGCACCTGTTCATATCCTGGCCATTGCCGTGCAATCATGCTGCGTGCTCGAGTGCAACAATCCACTTCACAAGAAACATTTGCATGTGACCATACGGATAGTTTTCAAATCTGCACATATTGCCCGGCCATGCAACTTTGTACATGTATGAAGTAGAGCTCTTGGTAGTACGCAAGGTAGGTGAGCATTTTCAATTACATTTTATTAATTAAATAGTACCACTAACAATTATTACTGAATTAAAAAATTGTATTACTAATTATTTCATCTCCCATGATTTAGAATAACAATTCTAAATGTTTGTTAAAATGAGATGGTAGTTGGAGATGGTTGAATAAAATGTATGGTAGTTGGTATATAGTATGAGATACATAGTAACATAGTTGGAGACAAACATGGATATAGGAGAGAATCTTGATAACTATGACAAAATATTCTTTTTAGAGTATGGAAATAGAGTATGAGGAGTGTGGACAGCGTAAAGGAGAGAGGTTGGTGGCAGCTAGGGTTCTGGGTGCTGGTCCCGGGAAACTGGAAAGGAGAGCAACGTGGGTTCTACTTTAATAGCGGTGATCCGATCCGTTTACCAACAACTACTAGAGGATTAACGTGTTCCAGGCTGTGCGTAAATCACAGGCCATGTGCTGTGGCCTCGTTGTGAACACAACTGTCTCCTCATGGTTGGTTTACTATCCCTCCGATCCATAAAAATAATCAAGTTCAAATGATGGAAGCAATTGCGTCCTACAAAACGTTTACAGATCGATTTGTAAGCTTAGAGCACCCCTAGGCCCGAGCTAGCTATTAGCCTTCTCGCGGGAGTGGAGAGGGAGACAGCAGCCATGGCCCAAATCACGGATGTGATCCATGCCTTGACCATCTTTGATGCCGCACGCCAGGAGTTGGCCTGGGCGTACACCGGCAACTTCACTGATGTACCTGAGCATATGAAAGGAGCTGTGCACAGGATCTCAGAGGTGCTGAACGAGACAGAAATGGTGTGGGTGACAACCACAGAGGCGCAGGGGCTGGACACGCAATTGATCGGGGAGGCAGAGAGCCAATCCATCAGGGACTGGCTGATGCGGCTCAAGGACGTCGCCTACGACATGAGGGCAGTGGCCCACAAGGAACTGTTACAAGACAGCCGGATCCACGACAAACTGGTATGTGGCTTGATTTCACTAAATCCCTACAATAGCTGTTACATTGTCAATGTACTTTGGTTAGTTATTTATGTATCAAGTTAGAAATGCATTTTGGCAATCTGTTTAGAACTTGGTATGTTCCTCTACTACAAAAACAATTTTTAGGCATGGTTGAAAACACGTTTGTAGGGACGGGTCGGCCACCCGCGGCCACTTTTCGCAGCTACAAACATCACAATCACTACTCCAGACACAGCCATCACAAACGGTTCGGAAGACCCATCACAAACGGTTTTCCGAATCGTTTGTGATGTCTCGTTTGTGATGCTCAGGGTATCATAAACGGTTCGATACCTGGCCTGCGTCCTAAACAAATGCCAAAAAATATGAAAACAATAGGGAAAAAATTATTTTCATTTTGAAGGGCCACCGGCCACCCAAGTCGCGCCATTTTTTCATGCATAAATCGCGTGCTACACGGCCGGCCGGGTTCGAACTCGTGACCTCCCCCTCGCGTGTAAACTCTTCTACCACTACACCACACCAAGACTTGTGACTAGATCCCGTTTCGATTCCTATCATATTATACGAAACCGAGTTTAAATTGCTTGTTTGAGGCCCTAAACGACTTCAAATCAAAAAAAGTTGAACTACAAAGTTTCATAACTTTTGAAGATCTACAACTTTCATGTTGACCTTTTTTCATCCGAGGTCGTTTATAAAATTTGAATTTCAAAATTGATAACATTCAAACTTAGATCTGGTTGAATAGATGACTTCAAATCAAAAAGTGTTGAACTACAAAGTGTCATTTCTTTTGAAGATCTACAACTTTCATATTGACTGTTTCTCCATCCGAGATCGTTTATAAAATTTGAATTTCAAATTTAAGAACATTCAAACTTAGTTTCCGTTGACCAGATGATTTCAAATCAAAAAGTATTGAACGACAAAGTTTCATATCTACTGAAGATCTACAACTTTGATATTGACCTTTTTTCATACGATGTTCTTAGAGTAACATTGTTCACAAATCTTATAGGTCTCATAAACTACAAGAGAGACCTATAAGATTTGTGAACAATGCTACTCTCACAACATCGTATGAAAAAATGGTCAATATCAAAGTTGTAGATCTTCAGCAGATATGAAACTTTGTAGTTCAACACTTTTTGATTTGAAGTCATATAGTACTTCAAAATGTGATTTGAACGTGTGTTATACACACATCACAAACGGTTCCTATTACGAACCGTTTGTGATGTGTACCATCACAAAGGTCACAAACCATTTGTGATGCCATCACAAACGGTTTTTGCTACAAACCGTTTGTGATGGCCTCACATCACAAACGGTTTTTGTTAAACCGTTTGTGATGGCCCATATCACAAACGTTTGTGATGGGGTTTTCACAAACGGTTTTTTAAAACCGTTTGTTATGTAGCCGTTTGTGATGACGCTTTCTGTAGTAGTGAATTGCGGGGCGGGCGAGTGCCGGATCTTGCAAATCAGTTTGTAGGTGCGGTACAGGCGGTCACATGCCCTTGCAAACCCCATATTCAGGATCGGGCTATGGCGTCGCCCGACCCTAGAAAGAAACTAAAAAACAAAAAAAAAAGAAATTAGCTCTGCGCCATGCGGTCGCCGGCAGCCGGCTGCACCTGCATCCGGTCGCTCTCCAGGCCACCGCCACCGCTACTGAGGCTGGCCAGGGCCGCTACCCTACAGGCCACCACCGCTGCTCCCCAGGCCGGCCAGGCCGCTGGCGCACCACCAAGCTCCAGGCCGCCGCCACACTCCCAAGGCCGGCCGGCCACGGCTGCTGCGCACCAGTTCCCTCCAGGCCGTCACCGCCGCAACTCCAGATGCCGGCGTGGGCTGCTGCACGCCCCCACCCTTCAGGCCGTTGCCGCCACACGGGAGGCCACTCTAGACGCTGGCCGCGAGCTGTTGTGTGCCGCCGCCCTCCAGGCCGCGGCCGCGGCCGCCGCACGAGAGGCCATCATGACTTCTTCCCTCCAGGACGCCGCCCTGGCGCCCTCCACTCCGCCGCCGCCGCTCCAGACCGTGGGCCGCTGCGCGCCACCGGGGTACCCCTGGGTGCCCGGGTGTGAGAGGATTGGGTGTGGGAGAGAGAGAGAGAGAGATGGGGACATGTGAAAGGATAAGATGCGGGATGGGTGAATTGAAAAGAAAAGTGAGAAGGGGTGGGTCAGCTATGTAGCTTGAATTTCTTTTTTAACAACGGACCTGAAAATGTTTAGCTGCGGATGGCCCCTCCTAGCACCTGAAAATGTTGTTTTATAGCTGCGGCTCATACGATGAGCCGCTCCTTAAAAATGAGTAGAAATTTTAGGAGCGGGTGGTCCCTCGGTCCGTATCTGGAAATACATTTCACTACCAGAAATATAGGCATTGGCACTGGTTGGGAAGTCCCGGCTAAAGGGTGGGGGCACTAGCTAAAAATATTTGCATATTTGCGTGTTGCGGGCCTCTTGGCTTGCGCACACCCACCTAACCATCTCAGCTACGCAACCCACATGATAGGATAGAAGATGCGCTCCTTTTGAAGTAGCATGTGACACCCCGATTAGCACCGGGTCGTATTTACAAACCGGTGCCAAAGGGCCTTTAGCACCTGGTCGTAACACCACCTGGTGCTAAAGGAGAGGAACCCTTTAGCCCCAGGTCGTAACACCACCCGGTGCTAAAGGAGGGGAACCCTGTATCCCCGGGTCGTAACACCAACCGGTGCTAAACGGTGCTACCAACCGGTGCTAAAGGGTCCCCGGGGCACCCCAATTTTACGCCCGGTGGTTCTTTAGTGCGCCGAGGCATATGAGGGGGACGGATGATGGATTTTCTGTAGTGTTTTTAGGTGCGGACCGGATGCTACAGTTATCAAGATGATTAGTATGAGTGGGGCGGCTTCTGGTCTGACGCCAAAGAAAATTAGAGACGCTCCTACAAATCGTTTTTGTAATAGTGTTCTGTACGTGTGCATAATACAGGGTATCCATACCGGCCGCCTCACTAACTACAGCGCCTTCCTTGGCTTGCAGAGTTCAGGATGCCTCCCTTGCCTCCCGAGAACCACCAGAAGTACCAGAATTACTCCTACCATTGACTCTGTTTCAGAGAAGCTGGAGGAGCTAAAGAAGCAATACGAGGGATTCAAGTACAACACCGGGTTACCGCTTGCCACCTACACGCAGCAGCCATTTGTTGGCGATTGTGAAGAGAGCACCGTTAGTGAGGTGCTAGTGGCAAAGGATGATGACAAACAGAGGATAATCAATATCATTAGTGATTATAGTAAATACATAATTCCCATAGTTGGCCCCCCATGCGTCGGAAAAACAACACTGGTGAAATCAGTCTTCCATGACCCCAGATTTCATGATTACATCAAGGTCTGGGTCGATTTGCAGAAGGGGTCGGACATTGAGAAAATTTACGCATCTATATGGAAAGCATCAACAGAGTCACTTCCGGATGATGATAATGATGATGATGATGATGACGATGATAGTTATTGGGTGTGCAGGGAAGATGTCAGCGAAGAGCTACAGCGTCAGAACAAGTCCCTGCTCCTTGTTTTGGATGACATGGGGGGGTTAGATTGCAGCCAAAATAATCCAGGCTCTATGTTCAGCGAATTGTGTGGGTTCCTGCTTGGTGATGATATCAGTCGTGGGATTGTGATACTGGTCACACCGAGCGAAGACACGGCCGAGCACATTACTATGAAGACAGTTAAGCCATACAGGCTGCATCCGTTGAGTGATGACATGTGCTGGGAGATAATCAAGCGAACAAGTGGTCTTACAGCAAGAACAGCAGGTAATCAAGAAGAAACGGCAGCAGTATCGGACATGATTGGGCGTGAGATTGCAAGCAAGTGTTCCGGTATACCATTAGCAGCAAAGGCTATTGGGTGCTTCCTCCAGTCTGTGAATCCTCGAGACTGGCCAGGAGCAAGAGAGGACCTTGATATCTGGAATATTAGTGAAGGGTTTTCTCGTGATTCACAATTACCCCTCCACAGCATCACCCTGTTTACCCACTTGAAGCGATCCAGCCATCTGGGGCATGAATCATGGTTCTCCTTTGCCTACTGTGCCTTCATCTTTCCAATTAATGCTAAGGGGCGCAGTATGGTTACACATGACATGCTTAACCAGTGGTGCTCTCTCGGTATCACTACACGTCAGCGTGGCAAGGCATGTATCTCGGAGCTTTTAGACCGTTCGCTTCTCCAAGGAAAGCCAGCCTCGGTGAGTTATTGCTTGGTCATCCTCCTAACTCACTCTGTTTTAAATTATTATTTATTATTGACTTTTCTCATAATGTTTGACCATTATTTTAAAATTTTAGTCCAAATATATGAAAAAATAAATCATGCTTGAATTATCTTATGTGGTAAAGTATGTCATAAATGATGCTGCCTAATCTTTTCATATAAAACATACCTCTGTACTACCGCTTGTGGCCTATTAGCAGTATTAGCCTATCAACTACTTCTACTCTTGTAGAAGTGAGAACCTTAGAACACATAAGGATTACTAAATTGATGAAATTTGCTTATCTTTGATCACTCTTTGTTCATTTTATAACAAAATACAAATATAGATACTTAAAACGGTATAATGTCGTATTGCGGTTTTGATTGAAAATATGCATTTCTTAAAAGTACCAATTGGATCTGATATCCTGGTGTCATTGGAGTTCGAACTGTATTACTCTCAGTTTGACCCTTGGCAATGGAAACTCCCATAAAATACTCAAGGAGTGTACGCCCATACTTTAACATGGACTAGGTAAGTGCCCGTGCGTTGCTACGGGTATGATACACGGAGCAAGATAAATAGATCACATGAAGAATTCAATTATAACAGTTGTATGGTCGCACCGAAATCAATGTCCGTTAGTAATTTTCACTGAACACCATGGAGCGCGTCGTTTGCCGCTATAGAGTTTTCGCGCGTCTAATCCATGCAGTCCCCAAGGCATTATGAAACTAAAATCACAAGTCTCTTTCGCGCACAGTTGAGACAAAAATTTCTTCCGCACACAGCCTCCATTATTTAAGAAATAACATCATCTAGCACACAACATATTGGTATTTAAAATTGAATAATAATAATAATAATAATAATAAACTCCCTCAAAAAAATGAATAATAATACATGGTATATCTGGACAAATAACACACGACACATTGCATCATCAGGGGCGGAGCTACGTTGATGGTGCTGTGTGCAGCCGCACCCAGCAAAGATCAAAAACCTCTTATCTTTTGTAGATTTTGACCATGGTTGATTGAACATCACAGTTATATTCTAGAGCGCCGCACCCCCCTCCATTCCTCTCTAGCTCCGCCCGTGTGCATCATTAACGCAAGGCATGAAAATAAGAATACAATGAATTTAATAAATTTGATAGTACCAAGATATATTTAGGCCGGTTGATACGTAAATAATAAATGACACACATATCTCTCCTACCTACATTGTAAGAACCTCCAGTGACCTTACCAGTTACCAGGGAATTAACTTGTTTAATTACAGAACAAATCAGAAATGTAAACACACGTAATCGATCAGCATGTTTAATTACTGAACAATTTACAAATGCAAGCACACGTAATCGATCAGCTAAATATATTAGCATGACGTAATTTGCTCATTAATATGGGAATTGCAACTACTATGCTACTTGGAATGGAGGGAGGAGGAAGAAAAACCCTTCGAATATTTAAACAAGATCGCCCAGGTGGAGAAGCAACTCAAATGCACAAGATCAGGGGTTAAAACCCAAAGATCTGGTGATGTGGCGGCTACTATGCCGTAAACTCGATCTGTGGGTTTCGTGAACTAAATAACCAGAACTATGGTCTACGGTGAACCAGGTCCATATGAAGAGCTCACTTCCTAGTCGCACAAACAACCGGAAAAGAAAGCACACAATATTAAATAAATATCAGTACACAAAAAATTCACAACATTCTGAATAAAGCATTCTAACACATACTATCTGTCGATACGAACGCGTGAGCGCAAGAATCGCTAAAATCGGATCTACGGTTAAAAATATATAAGAGTTTAAAGGTTCAAGGGCTTATACGTGAAATTGAATAGATAACACATAACAGGGACTGAACAGTGATCGAAAATTAGTGAAATATCAAGGTTTTAGGTGTAAAAGTGCAAGGGTTAGGCCTGGAATAATATTATCAAGGTGTTCCAGGGTATAGGACGTATAAATGGTTGAGTCAGAATAATTGTGTCGCGATTACAAATAGGACAGGACAGGGGCTGAAATGAAAAGATCTGGTGATGTGGCAGCTACTGTGCTGTGAACTCGGTCTAAAGATCATGTGGACCGAAGAAATAGAACTGCAGCCCATGGTGAACCAGGTCCACCACGAAGGGGTATGCCAGTGGTTTAATCTATACCGTCGATCTTTTATCTAAAGGCTAGCAGCTCATCATCTACCTTCAGCACATATGAGTATGTACGTAAACAGGACAGGGGGCCAAGCACCAAAGCACGAGCTCCTGTTCCAAGGTTTGCAAGCTACTGATGCACCTCTAACTTTGCCCACGGTGCACGGAATTCAACGCGACAAGGCAAAACGGAAAGCCCGCGGAACGAGGATCTCACCTAGGACACTTCGGCGAGCTGCGACGCCGGGGTTCAAGGTCTGGCCGGAGGAAGACGTGAGGCTAGGTTCCTGGTACTCGCGGAGAATGGCGATGACCAGTGGTGGCGTCCCTACCTGGCGGTCCTGCGGTGCGGAGCGGGAGGTTTAGGGTTTACCTGGAGCCGCGCACGGTGAACCGAGGCAAGGCAGCGCGTGCCGCCGCCGCGTCAATCCAGGGTAGACGGCGGTGCGGCGTCGATGGCGATCCACACGGCGTTGACGATCGAAGCGGCGGCCGGCGGCGACAGCGATCCACGAGTAGAGGGGACGGGGGCACGCGGCGACGCGGAGTCGAAGGCAGCGGCGTTGGCGATCCAAGTGGAGATGGGGGTTTAGGCGGCGGCGACGTCGATGCACCCACGCCGGCGACGTCGACGTCGATGGAGACGGCGATCCGGTGTGATCCATGAGAGGAGGGGACGGGCGTTTAGACGGCACGCGGTGGCTGAGTTGGAAAGGACGGGGGTTTGGCGGATGTTTCGCGGATGTTTTGCAGGACGGGGATTTGGCGGATGATTCGCGGATGTTTCGCGACCCGCAGGCGGGCGAGCGGATGGGAACGCAGGCGGGCAGACGCGAAGCGGACGGATTTCGTTCACAGGACGCGGTTCCTGAGCACGGGATTATTAGGAATAGAGATGCGTTTAGAGCTATGGAGATGGAAAGCAAGTAGACACCAGTAGCAGACGCGGAGGGTGCACGGGAGGGATGAAACGGAGCGCAAGCAGCCAATGTTGTTGTGCCGCTACTATCAAGTTCACCATCACCGAAATCAATCTCCCTTTTTTTTAATAACGGGTAATGCATTACCCGGCCTTGACCAAAACGGCTACGGCCAAACAAAAACCTGAAAATTACATCATGCGGGTCTAGTAGTCCTACGCGACCACCAAAATCGCTATAACACATTTACAGGACCTTACAAAGAACTGAAAACGCTGGACACCAACCACCATTGATGCTTCTTCGAAGGCAACAGCACGAAGACTTGGTGCAGATACTGCTAACCAACATCCGAACTGCTACGCCATCCAATGCCTTCTTCGTCCTGCACTGAATACCGAACATAATGTCCACACGGGAGAACTGCCCGGCCTTGACGACCAAGAACTTCGACGACGCGCCTGCACTGCCGCCGCCGACCTGGAGAAACCAGGCTAGATTTTCACCCTGTTATTGATCATCCACGGGCGCAACAGGGGACGGTCTGGCCAACGACTTCAGCAGCGCCTTCAACAAGGCATGTGTCACACACACTTCAGCCACCGGTCCGGCACAACATGCCAGACAAGGATTTCCCCTAGATCGCCGCCACCACCGTCACCACCGTCGTCCTCCCTGAAGGACACCAGCATCTTCGCACAGCCACAGGACGCCGCCACCGCAAGAAAAGACGCACTCCGGATGCCGTCGACAAACACCGCCACCCGGAGCAAGGTTCCGCCGGCAAAGGGACGGCACCAACCCGTGGGGAAGACGGCTGCACGACAGCTAGCGAAATCCGCCCAAATTGCCCCCGTAGGGGCGACGCAGAGCGATGCAGGCGTTGAGTCTGGCCCACCGGCCGTCGCCCGCGCGCTCCGCCGGCATCACGCCGCGTCGGCCGCGCGCTCGCCGACCCGCGTGCCACGATCCAAATCCGGCCACCTCGGAGGCACCCGGATGAGTGGGCTCCCCCTCCTCCTCCCACAGCCCAGGCCGGTGGAAGGCGGAGCACGACCGGCGACACAGGCCCGCAACCGGGCGAGATCCAGCAGCGGCAACAGGCAGCCGCCACGACGAGGTTGTGCTGCCAGATCTATGAGGTAGTGCACGCCAGCTCATTTTGGGTGCTGGATTGGGCGGTGGTGCTTCATTTATAAAACAAAAGATAAGTGGAGCGGAGAAGAAAGGATGGAATGAAGAGCAGCCGAACATTTTTCCTCCTTTTTTTTTGCTATGCCACGAGACTGTGACACAGAACAGAACACCCACTACGCTCTAAAACATCATCCGTTCCTGCTATCGTTCCAGCACAACGAAGCCGACTTGGATTAAGGGTTTATATACCGTACCAGTGCTGGACTCAACACCAGCATCGATAATCATTATTTGTGGCGGTTTCAGTTGGCAACTGACACGGTTGATTAACAACGTGAAATGGTTTCCAAGTACAGCCAGCCTGGATGATTAGCATAACTCTACTAGTGCTAATCATGAGCTAGCGTGGTAGTCAAATGTATCAGTTCATGTGCTAGTTTGGCAGTCCCAACCCAATGACTAGAATGATGTCTAGCTACAGAATTAAATAAGCAACCACTTAGGATAAAAATGATATGGGGAGTAATTAAATGAAGAAACAGAAGTAAACCAACACTACTAGAGAAACCATCATCACAAACGGCACCATCACAAACGGTTTTGAAAAACCGTTTGTGATACCCTCATCACAAACGGTTCTTCAAATTTCGTAAATGGCCTCGGATGAAAAAACGGTCAACATGAAAGTTGTAGGTTTCGAAAAGTTAGGAAACTTTGTAGTTTAACAGATTTTGATTTGAAGTCGTTTAGGGCCTCAAACAAGCAATTTAAACTCGGACTGGTATAATAGGATAGGAATCGGAACGCTATCTAGTCATAGGTGACGGACAGGTGGATACGCGCGAGAGAGAGAGGTCGTGAGTTCGAACCCGGCCGGCCGTGGAGCGCGCGAACTTTGCGCTAAATTTTTTTCCCTATTATTTTCGTATTTTTTTGGGTTTATTTCGGACACAGGAAATCACAAACGATTGGGAAACGAACCGTTTGTGATCCTTGTATCTGGAGTAGTGCAAGTCTTGCATGAGACATGGTTTCTACACAATATTCAAGACAAGATGTGAGATGAGTAACATTAAATTCAACTATGGAAGAGTAGTGTTTGCATTGAGAGAGTAATTTCTACTACTAGTTTATTGATGATGGAGACTATGGCTACTGTCTTAGGTTGGGACTGGCCTTATGGGCCAGCTCTGATACTGTGCTCATGCCCAATTCAAAGGAAATAGTCCACAAATCCTTCACTGCACAATATTTATTTACAGTAAGATGGCCTTGACAATGCAGAAAATAGGAAAAAGCTGCCTCATTTCACCAAGGTGTCATTCATCTCAAAAGTACAGCCTCCTGGTAGCGTGGCCCTTATTTTGAGTGATGTGCATCTAGACATGTCTATAACTTTTATGGTTATGTGTCTGTGTATGTAGATAGTAAAGCTTCCACCACAAGGGCCACTTATCACTTTCCAAAAAACCACAAACATAATTTAGATGCATTGTAATTGGCACATAACCTAGGTCATCATGCACCTTAATACAGAATTTAGCATCACAAATTAAATTAAATCAGTTCATCGTGCATTACACATAAGTAAGATTGCACAAGTTCACATGCCTAAGATTAATGAAGTCACATAACTAAGACTAAACAAATCCACATAATCTAAAATTGATTAAGTCACATGGCCTAAGATCAATCAATTCGAAATAACCTAAAATTAATCAAGCCCACCCAATAACCTAAGATTAAACTAAGTACTTATTTATCATAATGCTAAGGCTATCAGGAAAAAGGACAATTTGTTCGTAACCATGCCAACACTTATGTCACCGGGGACTGCGAGCGGTGCTTACATTGCTACAAGGGTTATCGCGCCTACCTCCATTGCCACCAAACTAACCAAAGTCATGGTCTAAGGGGAGACAACAGCGGCATGCTATAAGATCCTCTGCTTAGGACATACGAGATGGGCCTTCACCATAGGCTTGCCTGCTACCAAGGTGACCTCAAGGGCCCAAGCTATGGCTTCTGTACTGTGCAAAACCTCATACATGCTGGCGTGAAACTGACATCATGCACGTCCGGCCAGCACGCCCAGACACAACACATGCACGCACACGTCCACAAGTTCACCATCATGCATGGAAGTTACATCACCTCTTTTATTATTTTCTAATCAATTAAATCTATTACTTTCTAAGAGGTAATATGTCGTTTGATCAACGGTCCACATTCATCTCGGAGTACCTTAGCAAAGGCCCTGAGTTTAATATATGCCGGTGTTTGTTCTAATCTCGTGCTGGTGAATGATTATTAACCCTTTACTTTTGATTTAACCAACTGCATTGCAGTAATTTACAGCCGCTAAGAGTATTGGCGAGGTGGAAAAAAATAAGGAAAAAGACCATTTTTTACCATCCAACTCTTGGCTCAGTTTGGTTTTGGCCATCGAACTTCAAAACCGGGTATATTTGGCCATCCAACTATCAAAACCATTCAAAATTGAACATCAGGGCGGTTTTGATGGGTGGTTTTAAATTTTTATTTATAATTTAGTCCTTAGATCTTAAAATGATTATTACTTTTTGCTCGTATCTTCGATTTAGGTGATTCTTACGGTCACGTGGTCATAATAGATCCCCAGCATATTTAAAATAGTCATTGTACCATTTTATCACTATTTAATATATTATTTTTATGTTGTTGTGTAAAAACACTAATATAATAAAAATAAAACAAACGGTTATAAAATAATATGTCCATGACTTTAAAAGAATCATTAGTTTTCACTCATATCTCCGATTTAGGTGATTCTTGTGGTCACGCGTTCGTAACGATGAGCTTCTTTTAAAGTTATTGACATACTATTTTCTAATCATTTGTTTTATTTTTCTTATATTGGTGTTTTTACATAATAACATAAAAATAATATATTAAATAGTGATAAAATAGTATAAAGATTATGAACGCGTGACCACAAGAATCACCTAAATCAGAGGTACGAGCAAAAGTTATAATTATTTTAAGATCTAAGGACTAAATTATAAATAGAAAAATTAAAACCACCTATCAAAACCATCCCGATGGCCAAATCTGAATGATTTTGATAATTAGATTGCCAAAGATACTCGGTTTTGAAGTTCGATGATCAAAACCAAACTGAGGCAAGAGTTGGATGGTCAAAAATGGACTTTTTCCAAAAAATAATTAGCCTTCAATCAAGTCCAATCAGATCCATGAGTACACATGCTTTGTTATGAACAAGTTGCACACATAGTAGATGCACATTAAAGAATAAGCATGTGTAGGTGCTAAACATTCATAAGAACAATATATTACTCTCATAATTATTTTTGGCATGACAAAAGCTGAACATATGCAACCACTAACATAACTCAAACTCATTAACATGAAGATATTAATTACCAACATAAACATGCCTAGAAGTTCGATAGTAACAAAAATGTCAACATGCATGACTAGCAGCTCGACAAGAACATAAACATGAACTTTAAAGTAACTTAACATTAGATGTTCATGGTCCTGGCTAGGGGAACATGGTAATGCAGTTCATCATTACAACAAGGGAAACAAGGCAAAGCAGAGCGAGGGTAGAGTAGATGAGGGTGAGGGGACTACATCACCAGCCGCACCTCCGTCGTGTTAGATCGAGCAGGATCTAGTCACAGATCTAGACTGAGTACCTTTATCCCTTTGCTTGTTGGTGTTGGTGTTGGTGTTGGTGTAGTGTTGGTGACGGCGGTGAGCATGTTGACGGCGGTCATCGTGGCGGCGCAGTGGACATTTCGTCGCTGGCAGCGCTCCCTCGATCGGGTGGGTCGGGTGGGGATGGTG
>OAMR01000627.1:94730-115537 GCA_900205405.1 Echinochloa crus-galli
CGGGTGGGTCGGGTGGGGATGGTGGCGGCAGCGGGTGCAGTGAACCTCGTAACCCTAAATGCTGGCCCCCACCTACTCTTTTATGTGCACTGGGCGACGGGGCCCACCAGCCTTGCTTGGGCTGGACGCCCCAACCAGGGCGTGAGTCAAGGTCCCAAAGGGCCGTTGAGTCGGGTGGAGATCAATCTAACACGTCGTCCCCGGCCACCATAGCAATAATAGTGATAGTAGAAGAGGAGGCAAAGGAGGCGGGATGTGACATCACACTCCAAATTGGCATGAGCACGGGCTTTTGCTGCAGCCATGAACACAAATATGGTCTGGGACTTGATCCCGGTCTACCTCCCCATGACCTAGGGCAGCAGAACCAGTCATGCCATCCGCAGATTTGGCCAAGCCATGCAGGCCGCCCTCCCTTGATGCCACTATAACCTCCCACTCTGGTCATGGCGTGCATAAGCAGGAGCACCATGGCATCCACGCTCACAGCTGGTTGGGCTTTATCTTTTGTCATTGGCGCTACGGCGGTCAGTGATCAGATCAGGAGGGCGAGGTTCCGATCACTGCAGACGGTGAGACTGGAGGAGAAGCCGAAAGTAGGAACCGACGGACTGACATCCCTCCGTAGTTGTAGCATCGGCGCAGTGCGAATGCTGCGACTGGAGAGAACCGGCGAGAAATTCATGCAGATCGTAGCCCTTTGTGCCGATGTCGATGAAGCCGAGACGAGGACGAGTAGCCATAGTCGAGGAAGTCATGCGTAGGATAGCCGTGGTCGAGGGTGAGTTGTCGAGGTCGCCGAGGGTAAGGAGCCGTATAGGAAGCCGCGGGCGCACGCGGAGGCGCCATGGTGGAGGCGTAATGGAGAAGACGCCGGATATGAAGACGGCGACACGTACACGCCATCGGGCCACACATCCCCGGGTTTGCCAAACCCGTGAATGCATCGGGGATGATGGCACACATCAGTGCTGCTAATACCGGACGTGTGAGGAAGAGTGCACGACCAAGACGCCGTTGTCCAAGGGACCAGCAGAGAAGGCCTCCAGGACGGTCGCAGGCGATGCCGATGCAGCCAACAATTGTCGGAGTAGACGAAGAGGTAGACGAGAAGGCGACACTGGCGATGAGGTGGTGCTGGAAGAAGCGAAGAGGTTAACCCAGACAATCTGGCGCAAGCCCTGATTATCCGGATGATGTGGCGGCGGAGCTCAAAGAAGGCGACAAAAAACTCGAACAGCTCGGTGAAGACCATGTGCGTGCAAGCGCGCACTGACGTAGTCGATGACGATGTTGGAGACGCGGTCGAAGAGGCCGGCGTGGATGAAGTTGACGACGCAGTCGGCGGCGGTGAAGATGCAACGACGACGAGAACCAGGAAGGGCGGTGCTGCAGCCCGAAGAGGCGACGCAGCCGCAACCCTCGTGTCGGCGGAGGTTCACGCGTACTCAGGACATCCGTCCCAAATCCGCACGTGTCGCGATTGTGCGCCAGCCGGCTGATCAGACCGAGGGCGCACGTACAAGAGACGGATGACGATGCCGCGTAGATCGGAGGAGTGGCGGCAATGTAGGGGACGACCGGCGTGGAGACCATGTGGTGGAGGGGCCTGGCGGCGCTGCGGGTGGTGCCCCAGCATGCACCACATGCCAGCCCGAGCGACATGGTGTTGAAGAAGAATAGCCGGTGACGATGTCGAGGTAGGCGCACGGGATCAACGGGCGGCGGGCGACTCAACCTCGACCAGTGATCGAGTAAAAATAAGAGAGATTAACAAAAAGAAATCAGCAGCAGCTCGTGTAGCACCTCTGGGTGAACTTAGCGCAATCCTCTCACTCTCCTCTTATTTTCAACGACCGCACGGAGCGGAAAAAAAAACAGAGCGATAGAGATAGATGACGGACGGCGATGGGGTGGGCGGCCGCCCGCGGGAGCAGTTGCGCACACTAGGGCGGACCACTGAGGGAGCAGCCGCGGACACCAGGGCGGGCGGCCTCCCGCCAGGAGGAACCGCTGGCGACTAGGCAGGCGGCTCCCCGCCGGGAGCGGCCGCGAGCCTGGTGGCGGCAGCGCGATGAAGGGGCGGCGGCGCGACAAAGGGGACGGGGCGGAGTGGAGGTGCTGCCATGAAATCCACCGGCGATGAGATGGACGACCGCTCATAGGCCCGTGCTGCCACCACGGCAATACGGGTAGGGCACGGGCGCCGCAAGGAGACCGCGGCTGGCACCATGGCAGCACGGGTCAAAGTCGCCAGCGGCTTCCACGGTGGATGGCGAGGTACACCACGATCTACGGCTGCTTGACGCTTCCAAGGCAGCCAATTCAAGATCGGCCGCGGGAATCGACGAGGGCGCTGCCCCCGGCTTAGGTCATGGAGAACCTCCCCGGGGGCGCGCTAGGAGGTCGTCGAGGGGGCTCCTTGGAGGCCGCCGTGCAGGACAGCCAGCGGCGGCGATAGAGGAGGGGTGCCGACGGCGCTAGGGTTAGGGCAGCGGAAGATGGGATATCAAACCCTAAACTCGTGATACCATGTAGAGGATTTGGTATGACAATGGAATGGTTGTATTGCATTGAGGCCTCGGCCGGTATATATATATAATAGTACAAGACACCTCCGTGGATGCATACTAGCAGTACGGGATTATCCTAACATATACTCTAACAGTAGTAACATAAAAAAAACAGCAGGAATGAAGGGCACCTAATACATAGTCTTCAGTACGAAATTCAAAACAAGTTCCATAGAAAGGGTCAACAATGTCATCCGAGACTGAAGCATATACTTGAACAGGCAGACCGCCACCCACGTCCTCGTAGTCAGTCTCGCTGTCGATGTCTGATAGAATCAGGCCGCCCATATGACCTTGCTGCCAGTGATGTCCGTGTCGACACCCACAATGGCTGGCACAACCTCCAGCAAACTCCCGCGGAGACCACTAAAACAAGTCAATTTGGAATTTCTCCTTGTTCCATTCACCAAGTATTATCAAGTATTGGGGGAGGGGTTAATCCTGGTGTATTCTACTTGTCATATGCATATTTCTCAGGTAGGAATTTTTCTTGCTTTCACTACTGAATGCGAATGCAGATGGACTAACATAAAGTAACAAAGGTCGTTTTTTTATTGTTAATGATATGAAGACTACATATGATCGAATCTTCTATTGATATGATACTGATTATCTTTATCAGAGGATATGAGCTAACAAACATATTTCAGGGTTCAAACAACTCTAGCCATCTTTTGTCGTTAACTGCAATAGAAATAATAATTTTATCTAAAGAAGCTTGAAATACTTACAACTACATCAGCAGAAGCCAATGGTAAGTCAGATGAATTGCAGTCAGCGAACACTGAGCTCTGCCACACCATTCCTTGAGCACCCGCTCAGTGTTCAACATCAGCCCCAATCCTGTCTTCGGCAATACCAAAACCCCATTATCACCATTGACAAAGTCAGGACTCCCATCCTCTTCTTTCTTGCAATGCACAATCGCTGCATCCTTATATAAGGATGCCGATTCCTTCTTCTTACTCTTCTTCTTCTCCAACACCATTGGTTTTGCCACCAATGGTAGTGGCGGCGCCGCGGCGGGGCAATGTCTTTCGCTGGTATGGCAGGGCACATCCACCATTCAGGATGTTGCACTGACCATTCCGTAAGCTGAGCCCGAGCACCATAAGGCTCCTGAGGTACAGGTGTATCTTGGATCTAGGCAGGTTGGAGCTGTCGCTGGAAACTGCTGCTGCATTGTTGTCCATGGAAACTGACGCTGCTACGTGCGCCGACCCCACGCGCCAGACGCCGGTCAGTGTCGCCGCAAGCCCGCCGGCCGCCGTCCGCCTCTTGCCTGGCCGCCGCAGGTCCAAGCCATCACGCCCGCAGGTCCGGCCACCGCATGTCCAAGCTGTGCGACCTTCGCGCCGCCATCGCCGGACACCGCTTCCGCTGCCGCGAGCCGCCATCGTCAGCCTGGGAAGTCACCTCCCCGCCGCCGATGTGCGCCCTCCCGGCACGGACCCACCACAGGGACCACCGGATCCAGCCTCGCCGGCGCCAGATCTGCAGCCGGGGTCACGCCCTCCATGGATCCCGGCGATGATCTAAACCTACAACATATATTGTGTGCTAAAATGCCTGTATGCAACATAAACAAAAAACATATTGATCTGCATTCGATCTATTTGAAAGCAATCTCTTACTAGTTTGCCCTAATATTTTTTCTTGCGTCCGCCTAATCCTTAGCTACATCTGCAATTTCTAAATCTTCTTATGAATAAATTTGTTCCAGAATGTCAGTTCATTTCATTATGAGAAGGATGTCGATGATATTGCTCGGACGTTGTTGACGATGGACAATCTCATGCACGAATTCGCAAGGTATCTTTTGGGCGACAGGCTAATTGTTGTGGATGGTAGAAATGTGGCCACACAGCCGTCCTCTTATGTGAACAGGAGCAGCAGTCCCTACTTGGCATTGGTGCGCAATTTGGATGCCAAGCAATTGGAATTGGATATACCAAGTATACTGCCCGCTGGGATATTAGGGCTCCGCTTTGAGGACTGCAGAGAAATAGAGCTCAGCGACGGCGCATTTGCATTTGCCAAGCACCTTCGTCTATTGGACCTAAGTGGGTGCTCTCTGAAGACGCTGCCAGACTCCATTCGTCATCTGAAGCAGTTGAGGTACCTTAAAGCTCCAAGGGCCCAGGATGAAGTGTTTCCCAGGACTATCACCGGGCTCCACGAGTTAAGGTATCTCAACCTTAACGGATCTTTTCTACTGTCAGACTTAACCGAAGCATTCGAAAGGCTCAGTAATTTGCTTCACCTGTGCCTATCTGGCTGCTTGAGGCTAAACGCACTGCCCGAGTCATTTGGGATGCTGTGGAGACTGGAGCACTTGGACCTGTCGGCGTGCTCAGGGATGGAAGCACTGCCCGACTCATTCTGTTGGCTCCCAAATTTGAGGCACCTGGACCTGGCGGGCTGCTCGGGGCTGAAGGCACTGCCCGATTCGTTCGAAAGGCTCCAAAGATTGGAGCACTTAGACTTGTCGGCGTGCTCGGGGATTGAAGCACTGCCCAGACTCCCACAGGTGAAGCACCTGGATCTTGCGGGCTGCTCGGGGCTTAAAGCGTTATCAGAATCATTCCACGCCGCCCACTGGTGGTTGTTGCACCTTGACCTATCAGGCTGCTCGGCGCTAAAAGCTCTGCCCAAGCAATTGCTGGAGTTCACAAGGTTGCGGCGCTTGCACCTTTCAGGTTTCTCGGAGCTACAGGTACTGCCCATGGAAATGCCCGAACAATTGTGGCTCCTGGACCTGTCCGGCTGCTCAAGGCTAAAAGCACTGCCAGCTTCAATATCGGAGTTCGATGAATTGCGGCACCTGAACCTGTCTGGCTGCTCAAGCTTAACACGATTCCCGAAACTAAAGTTCACTGATATATTGGTGCACCTTGACTTGTCGGGCTGCTCGAAGCTAACACGTTTGCCGGATAATAAGGGTTTTGGAAGCCTGCAGTACCTGGACCTATCGGGCTGCTTCCAGCTACAAGTGCCCAGGGGTTTGGTGGAGAACATAAGGCGCAGAGGAGGGGCAGCAAGCGGACCAGGAGATCCTATCCTCAAGTTGATCGAGCAGCCGCAGTCGTCTGCTGCTCCAGAGCCAGAGATTACTGAGGATGAGGCTATGGCCAACGTGGTGAGTCAGCTGGGTGCTCTGTCACAAAACGTAGGCTCGGATATTGGCGCCTGTAGAGAGAACGTTGGGTTACAAGCTGGTGCAAGCGGCGGCTTTTCTCTAGGCTGGTGCTCAGAGAGGGAGAGCGTAGCCCAGGGAAACAGGAGGAGGAGGGTGAAAGTAGTAAGAACAAAGGGAAAGGGGCGTGGTGCAGGGAATAATGGGCAATGAGCAGTTTGCGATGGGAACCTGGTTATTACCTGAAGTCGAACCATATATTGGTACCTTACCTCGTGGAGTTGGCATTTTGTTCTAGTGCTCGGGAAGTACTGCCTGCGTTTGTGGTGCCCTGAGAATGAGTACGTCGATCTGCGCGCCGCTGTCATCGCTGCTTCTAATCTCTGTTGTTGCTTTTTTCAATCCGTTTGTGCTTGGGGACTTAGCTTGATTTGTTCATTCTTCGGTTTGTTAATAAATTCATCATTGGTACATGCTGCGTGCTTCGTTAAGAAGAAACAACATTATATTACTGTACGACATAACTCTGATCTACAATAATACGTCAATAGGTTCTTCTGTCATATTTTTCCACAAGCCTTCCATGCACTTTTACTGATCACGTGAAAGCAAGGATGCTACCACACATTTGCTTCAGTTGTGCTATCCTGTGCTTATTCTTTCCATGTATGATAACACAATCTTGTATTATTATGTATTGATTACTTTAGACTACTATTCAATCAACCCGTGCACCTGCACGGGCTAGATATTTGAAAGGCAGATATGTTTTCATAATTTATCTAGGTGTTTGGAGAAGCATTTTTTTGCTATATGATTAATATTTTGTAAGGGAAGGACAAATGTGTAGATTGTTTATTAGATTCTAGGCAAGTGGAAATGCAAATGTATCTAGTGAATATAAGAAATGAGAGGAAATTAGTTATGCCAGAACTACACACAGACTTCAAAATCTCCTACCATCTGCCGTTTGTTGGATTTATTAATTAATCTACCTAGAGAATGCACTAATTGAACTAATTACATGCTTGCACACCATCTTCGGTGCAATATATGCTCCGGCTTGTCATTTATTTCTTTCAGTTTCATCTCAGCTATTATGCCATAAATTAATTTATTTATCTAAGACAACCAATCTTATTATTACATCATGCAATTGTCTGACTACTGCGATTCTGCGAAGTGCTATAGGGAATCTCTGTTTGTCTACCGATTATGCTCTATGTTATGTCTAAAGAAAAAGGTTATGCTCTTGGTTTTTCCTAAAGAAAAAAAGATATGCTCAATGTTTAGTCCCAAATTTAGATCCTTTCTTTCCCGTTGGTTCTCATTATCTTCCTCTGTGCTGCATAACCATTACCACATTCAATGTATGCAGTTTTGCCCAAGAATCTCATTGTGTTCATCTATTTATGTCACTACGGGAAACCGAGTGTTTGCCGAGGCACTCGGCAAAAGGCCAAAAACACTCGGTAAAGTGTTTGCCGAGTGTAACAATCGGCAAACCCCACTCGGCATACCTAGTGTCGGCAAAAGCCGCCTTTGCCGAGTGTTTTTTGTCGAACACTCGGCAAAGGCTTTGCCGAGTGCAAAACCGACACTCGGCAAACATTTTTCAAGAAACAAAAAAAAAGAAAACAGCCGACACTCGGCAAATTTGAACTATAAGTGCCTCGGGCCGCGTTGGATCCGCGTCGTGGCCGGCCTGGGCAGGAGCCGCGTCGGTCGCCTCGCCGCCGGCCGTCGGCCGCCCCCGACCACTTGGGAGGGAGAGCGAGGGAGCTGAGGAGAGAGGGGGAGCTGAGCGAGGGAGCTGAGGAGAGAGGGTGAGAGAGATGAGAGAGAGGGGAGCTTATCCGTTCGGGAGGGAGAGGGTGGGAGAGAGATGAGAGAGAGATAGGGTGGGTGCCGATTCGAGCTGCAGCGGTTTGGACCAATAGAAAACCAGTATCGTAATAGGTCGGATCGGTGACATGGCACCTCTACCGAGTGTCTAGAAAAAGCACTTGGCAAAGAATCTTTACCGAGTGTTTTTCCTAGACAGTCGGCAAACATTTTTTAGCACGTTCAAAAAAATTTTAAAATTATCAAAAAAATTTTAAAAATAATGAAATTTTGGTATGGCACAAATTATATAATCTATGACCTATATAAAATAAATTGTACTCAAATTCAAATTCGATCATCACTTTCATTCTAAATATTAACTAGTACTACTCAACTCTCTGAAACTTTTCCGGAGATTCTTCGATTTACAAGCGACGTGTATGACAA
This sequence comes from Echinochloa crus-galli, assembly GCA_900205405.1. NCBI lineage: Eukaryota > Viridiplantae > Streptophyta > Magnoliopsida > Poales > Poaceae > Echinochloa > Echinochloa crus-galli. The sequence goes on from OAMR01000627.1 coordinate 102,714, forward strand.
CTTATCCGAAACATTCTCAATTATTTACCACAGACTCTATGTATGATATAATGATGTCATGACAAATCTCATGATTTTTAGACTTTATTTGTTTTTTTAGAATTTAAAAATCATCCAAATACACATTAGTGGTCATAATTCTTAAACAAGATATGTCAAATTTCTTTTAATTTCATGGATAAGATCTTAAATTGGGTTACATAACATGAATATAATTTTTTAACTTATTTTATATTATTATTTGAATCACTTATAGTTCAAATTTGATTTGACTCAAATTTCTTGAAATGTAATTAATTAGTTAAATATAGCAAACAAACACAAAAATATACCAAATTTTGACATTGAGTATTACATATTGTATGTAGAGAGTAGAAAAAATTTTAGGGCTAGAAGAGGGAAAAAATATTTTTTGTCGAGTCTTTGCCGAGTGCAAAAAGAAATACACTCGGCAAAGGAGCTTTTTGCCGAATGTTTGCCGAGTGTATTTGTTTGACACTCGGCAAAGAACATGCCTATAATTTTTCTACTTATTTCAATTTTATTATTTGAATCACTTACGTTTCAAAAATGAAAAAAATATAGATGTTTGCCGAGTGTAAAAAAACACTCGGCAAAGGAGCTTTTTGCCGAGTGTATTTTATTTGACACTCGGCAAACAGCATACATATAATTTTTTTACTTCTTATATTTTATTATTTGAATAACTTGCGGTTCAAAAGTGAAAAAAACTTAGCTCTTTGCCGAGTGTATTTGTTTGACACTCGGCAAACGACATGCATACATTTTTTTACTTCTTGTATTTTATTATTTGAATTACTTACGGTTGATAAATGAAAAAAACTTAATTCTTTGCCGAGTGTCAAAATAATACACTCGGCAAAGTCCTTTGCCGAGTGTATTATTTTGACACTCGGCAAAGGAGCTCTTTACCGAGTGTATTATTTTGACACTCGACAAACAATCTCTTTGCTGAGTGTTGTTTTATTTGCCGAGTGTCGAAAAAATACACTCGGCAAAGAGCTTCTTTGCCGAGTGTACGAAAATATACACTCGGCAAAGAGCTAGACACTCGGCATATACGGGATTTTCCGTAGTGTGTGCCCAACTACAGAGATTATATTACTGTCATTATATCCAATGGTTTTTCACATGGATATGAAAAGCCCATGCCAATGCTCATCCCGTTCAATATTTCGAATCCCACCCCCATCGTACAATTACACCTAACTGTCATAACACTTTTTGCCTATTATAACCCAACAATTAGGCTTTGAATCTAAATTACCCTGCCCCTCCATGCTCCTTGGCGCTTGCTGCACGTGACACTTACATATCAGCATCAAACCCTTATGGTTAATTAAACTTTACCCAATCAATCTACTCCATAGGGAGACCCTATATAGGTGGCCCTTTCCTTGCCTACTGGTTTGTTTATGCCAACTATCATTACATAATATATATATATGTGTTGCAGAAATTGGGTATACCTGAAAATGCAAAAATTGGATACATATGAATGTGCAGAAATCAGATTAACTTTTTCCCATCGTCGTTGATATAATTGTTGATGCCTTTTTGGTGCACTCCGTGGCCATGTCATTGCCTGCTAGTGTTATGGACTTATAGCTACAACACACCATGTGTCAATCAACCAAACAATCCTTGGATTAGTAAGAATCAGTGAACATGTGAAGTTGACTTGCAACCACTTACCTGCACCATGTGTCCTCGCAAGTTGCAACCTTGCCAGGTGCGTGGAACACCACCTGGCATGTCGTCTGCTAGTTAAGCTGTTGCAGCCATGGCTGCTTGTTTGGCCGCGACATCTCATTAAATATCCACCAAACAGCCTTGTTTAGCCGGTCAGCCCCTCCAGAGTCCCGGCCCTTCTATAGTTCAATTAGAGGTCTTGTTTATTTTTGGTTGTGTGTATCCTTGTTATGCAGAGGCCGGGAAATATTTTCCAAGTTCTTGTATCAACTCGATTTAAAAACCTTAGAAATTAATAATTTTTTCCTTATCAAAAAAAAAATTAGAGGTCTGTCACTGCTTACATAAGCAAGTCGTCGTGCCCTAGTGGTGGCGACTACAGTCTATGAAGGCATTGTGAGGGATTCCCTTGACATCTGAACTACCAAGGCCCATATATAGCTGCTGGAATTCAGCGTGGTGCATGCGGCACATCATTTGGAGGTCACGATGGTATGTTTCTTTTTCGTGATTGTAGCAGCTCGATAACAATGCTAGGGCTTACTACAAGAGAGAAAAGGTCAATATCCACGAGGTTAGGAGCACCGCTAGTTCCCCTCTGCTAACAACGGTGGGAAAGGCCGACTATTCCGTAATTTTGTTTAATGACGACGTCAAAGAGTTCAACTTGATGGCGAGGTGGGTGATTTAAACACAGGTTTGAGGTTATTTTAAGTTAAATTTTATAATGGCAATGGTGGGTAATTGTTTTGAAAAATGGTGGCTATTATTATGAAGGGTGATTAAACTCTACATAATTGATGGCCAGATGTTTCTAATTTTTATCAGAATTTCTATAATTTATCTCTTTGTCTAGCGTATCTGGTAAGGGTTAAAGTAAAATGAGCCTCCAATTAGCAGTAATAAGATTGGTTCATCAGACACAATAGTGAGTTTTTTATTTTAAACCATTTGTAAAGAAAATCTAAAATAAACAACATGTAACTTTGTTTGCATCACATGCTGCTTTTGGTTGCACTGCGTGTCATCGTGCAGCAGGAAGGCTATGTGGCAATGACGACCGTGTGTGTCGTCGTGCATGAAGAGTATGTGGGACATGACACTAGTGAAAAAACTCACATTCGTCCACCTACATTTAAAAGACCAAGTACTATGGCACAGAGCCATTTTAGTACCAGGTATAAACTTGAAAGTCCCAGAGCCATTTTAGTATAGGCTCAAAATACCAGCCAATACTAAAAGTCGCATTTAGTACCGATCGATGTCTTGGCCTATGTCTTGGCCTAGTACTAAAATGACGTGCCCATTTATTACGGGCTCAAAAGACCAACCGATACAAGATGGGCATCCACGAGTGTTGGCGGTCATTATGGCGCGATTCTTGGGAATAAATGAGGTCATATTTATCATTTCATGCACTTAGATTTTATTCTAATAAAGTTCCACAAGTTTTGCTCTTGATCATGAATATATGATGTGTAGATATATAATTGACAAATATGGACTAAGCGGGGTAAACATGACCAATTTGGCCGAACCACCCTCTTAGCCCATACACATGTGGCAAAGTTGCAGTGAAGCACAGTTAGGGGGGGGGTGTCTTGAATTGTTCACGAGCTGAGCCAAGGTTTTAACTTGGTGTGTAAACGAGCCTGCTCGAGCCAGCTTGCAAGCCACTCGCAAGCTATAACAAGTCCATTTTTAACCATCGAACTATAGCCTCGGTTTGGTTTTGACCATGAAACTCGAAAACCCGGAATCTTTGGCCATCCAACTTTCAAAACCGTTCATATTGGACCATACGGTGGTTTTGATGGGCGGTTTTGCTGACGTGGACACCACGTGATGGTGGGGCTTCTCTCTCTCTCTCTCCTCTCCTCTCTCTCTCTCTCTCTCTCTCTCTCTCTCTCTCATTCTTCTCTCTTCGTCGGCCGCCACCGCCATGCACCGCCGCGGGTCCATGAATGCGCACACCTTGACCAGGTCCACGTCCTCGCCCTGTCCACCAGCAGCACCTCCTCCGCCTCCTCCCACAGCGGTGCCTCGTCTTCCCCCTCCGTCGCCGCGGCCTCCTTCCCAGACAGCAGCTCGAGCTTGGGCATGATGAGGCCGTGCTCGATGTACACGGGGGCGAGTTACCCCTGTGTGCCCACAGCAGGGAGGGCGCGGCTAGGGGCGGCCGGCAGGAAGGCTGCAGCCAGGGGTGGCAGCATTGGGCGCATCGGTGGGGAGGGCGTCGGCCGGCCGGCGTGGCTAGGGGCGGCAAGGACATTCGTCACGGAGGACAGCGGGCGCAGTGGGGAGGGCGGCGGCAGGTGGGAAGACCGCGGCCAGGGGTGGCGGCGGCCGGCGAAGAGACCGAGAGGAGAGAGAAGAGAGGATAAAGAGCTGACATGAGGGCCCCACCTCCACGTGGCGTCCATGTCAGCAAAACCGCACATCAAAACCACCGGATGGTCAAATATGAACGGTTTTGAGAGTTGGGTGGCCGAAGATTCCTTGTTTTCGAGTTTCATGGTCAAAACCAAACCGAGGCTATAGTTCGATGGTCAAAAATGGACTTCTTCCTATGTATTTTGTTTACGTGATATTCTCATTCCTGAACTTTTCTCTCCTTCCCACTATTTTTCTTCCGCAGTACTGCAGAAGCGCATGTAAGGTGGTACTGTAGCAACACGAAAAAAATTCCCCGAATCAGCAAAACAAATCCAAGGGCAAAGAAAGATATTTCTCATTAAATATTATATTTTCTAGAGCTGGAGTTGCATTTGTAGCCAAATATATTGATTCAACGCCATGTTTTGATTGAAGTAGATGGAGTGGAGCTGAAAAAGATAGAGTTGGTGGAGTTAGAGCTGATTTTTGTGGAGTAGAGCCCTCCCAAACCGGCCCCGCTCTATTTTCCAATAAACCGACCATGATTATATATTATGGCATATAAATTTGAAGATGTTGTGTACTTTGTACTAGAAGATGGGTTACGATCATTGCCCTTGAAGGAACCATTCAAATTTCTGGTGCAGAGGCTCTAAACATCTAGAAGTATGTGGGATCAAGGTAGAGGTGTGCACGAAGCATCTAGAAATACTGTCATGCGTGCACTGAATCTGTGTATGTTTCAGTCATACTATTTCAGTTCGAGTTATGGGATCTTTTGGGGCCTTGTTGATGGGACCACGTAAAACTGAGCTGGGGTACTGCAATCACCAAGAGCTAGGCCCTCCTGGAGACATGGCTCTCATATGGCATTATGGATCTGTTTGGTTGCATGGTCTAATCTAGCCTGGCTAAGAATCTAACCCAAGCTAGAATAAGCCTGTCTAGCGCAATGCAACCGACCGTATTTGGTTGTATGTATTAGCTAAGCCTGTCTAAAAACGTTATATTTGGTTGCGTGGTTTGTATTGGTTGTGCTCACCTCTTCATTCTCCACGGTGAGTTTAACTCCATCCCATCTCACGTCGTCTTTATCCTCTCCCTCTCTGGCGCCCTCTCTCTCTCCGAGCATCAACATCGTCTCATTCATGTCTCGATTTATTTGAGACCAAATCTCCAGCACTTGTTTCTTTTTACCCCTAACAAATCCGGCTGTGAAAGCAATTGATGAGCTTCTCCGCCCAGAAAAAAAAAAGCTAATCCACCAGCCCCCATCCGGTTTCCAAGACCAAGCAAAAGCAGATTCCTTTGGCGGACCTGAATCAACATCCCCGTGTGGAACATGAAGACCACCGGGGATATTCCATCACAGCTGAAGCCAAAATAGTGGTTTCCACGAGGCATGCGCAGCACTGAAGCTGGGTTCCATCATGACGCAGAGGGGATGGGGCGCGAGATGTGGCCTGCGCTGCCGCGGCGGAACATTGGAAGCAGCCGTGGAGGCTCAACACATCCCAGTCCGCCATGGCCGCAGGCGGAGCATTGGATGCCGGCGGCAACGCTTGATCTTGGGCACGAAGGCGTCGATTCGAGGCGCAGCGCGTCGATTTCGGATGGCGCGGCGTCGACTCGGGCGGCGGTGCGTCGATTCCAGGCGGTGCAGCGTCGATCTAAGCACCGCAGCGTTAACGCAGGCGACGCGGCATCGATTTCCACCGCGGTGCGTGGAGTTGGCAGACGACGATGGATCGCGGATCGACGACAAAGGAGAGTAAGGGCCAGCAGCGATGGGGGCATTGGCTGGTGAGCAGACAGAGGGTGATGCGATGCTACGCAGCGGAAACACCCGGCCGTTGGATTTCCGCGGAGCCAGGCCCGGAGGTAGGGGTGGACGCCGAGCTAGCTCGGCTCGTTTTGGCTCGTCTCGTTCCGTCTTGTCAGTCAAACGAGCCAGCTCGGCTCGGCTCGTTAAGGAAACGAGCAAAAATGCTGGCTCGGCTCGGCTCGTTAAGCTCACGAGCTGGCTCGTTAAGCTCGTGAGCTAGAGATAAATTTAAATTTGTTACAACAACATATATGAAATAAAAAATTATAGTAATTACATGATCTTAATAATTTTAAAATCTAGTTTACCATACTATAATAATAGAATGTAATCACAACATCGCCTAGAATCATATAAATATTATATACATGTTATAATTATTTAATAATTTACTCATTAGTCTATTAAGTCTTCTAACTCGTTTGGCTCGCGAGCAGCTCGCGAGCTAGCTCGAGCTAGCTCGTTAACGAAACGAGCAAAAACAGCTGCTCGGCTCGTTAAAAAATACATCGAGCCGAGCCGAGTCGAGCCGAGCTAGGACCGAGCCGAGCCAGCTCACGAGTTTCGAGCTTTTGGTCCAGCCCTACCTGGAGGCCAGTTTTGCATAAGTACTGCCTGGCCTGGCTAAAGGCTTAACCAGGGAACCAAACATGTACTACCTGGCTTACGGGGGCCTGGCTAGATGATAGCCACCCAACCAAACATAATAGTTTTACTAAGTTAGTCCAACGCCTAACGCAGTTCCACTAAGTTTGTGGAGTCCTACGTTGAGTCGATGGGTGGACTGCGTGCCTTTAAACCCTGGGCCGATGCCCGTGTGTTAGGCGGACTGGATTTTATTGTGTTTTCTTCGAGGTTTCTCCGAAGAGAAGAGAGGAGGTGAAGAGCGTGTAATCAAGCTGGTGCAGCCTGGCCGTGTCTCGGATTCCCTGTTGGAATTCTCGCCTTTTGATCGTGGTTTTCGGGGCCAAGGGTGGAAGGGTTTGGATTGCATCTACTGTGAGCCAATTCCCTCTATCTTTGCTACGACCGAATTGTCTTGTTCATCTGAATTAAAATGCAATCCTATTTGGTCCTGTTAATGTTTCTGGAAATTCCGTGAGACTAGTCTGTCCTAATTGGCTGGCTAAATATTTTTTTTCTCGAACCGAGGAGAACTGCGTATCATTTCATTAAGGTAGAAGAAAACAAATGTGAGGTCAGACCTCACAAAGAACAACACACCCCATAAACCCACACCGAAAAAACATAAGAAAACGCCTATACAAAACAGGACCAACAACTCAACGATCAGAAAAAAGGGAAAGGTAGCAGCAGGGCATTAAAGCCCCAACAAGAACCCCTGACCAGCAGCTCCTGAAGCTACCTTGCTCCGGCGCTGCACCAAAGACAATTGTTGGTTATTGTGAGGGCTATTGTTATTAGTGTGGAACCATATATTACTGTTTATTTTTGGCTGATTAGTGGACTGAATACACATTCAGCTGGTTTGTATGGCACTTGCGCATACAGTAAAATATATATCCGTGCTGCCTTTGCTGAATATTGAATCAGCGACAGTATTGTCAATTCAGAGTTCTTAACCGCCGTGCATATAAAAATTCTTTGCAATTTAAGTGAACGAAAGCAGCGACATATTGGGATTGCTTTGTACCGTAAAAGAATTGGTAAAAATAACCCAAGCATCGTGTTCTTATCAAAATGGATATTAATGAGGTTCGATCAGAGTTTTATCCAGATATAGAAAAAAACGGAGTATACTATGTCTTTGGCCATCAAAACGATCGTCGTTATTTGAATCTGCAAACTATTTTTATTTTTCTAACATTGTTTAATTAATAAATGGGCGAGACAAGCACCTAGTGGCTATACATTAAAAAAGAAAAACGTACATTTTACAAATAAACAAAAGAAGGGGAAAGAAAAGCTACTTGTTTTGCCCAAAACGAGGCTCCTTGACACAGATGATGTGCTGATCCGCTCCTTGTATCCAATTCTGGGAAATTGTGTGTTGTCAGTTGGCTACTTGGCTTGAGAAATTATTGTGATTTGAGACAGGTTTGGCAATTTCGGCCATGGATTCGCAAAATTTCAGAATGGAAGATATTGAGAAACATGGAGAACCGATGCAGAGATAGGCAGTAACTATACCATCCCTCAAAGACTAACTGAACTAACAAAAATTTCCGCTGACTATGAGCAGACGCTCGGCAAAGAATGAGCAGAGGGGAAAGAATCTTCTCCGTGCTGTACAAACAGAGCTGTTTCCCATGTGTCGGACACCCGGGATTCTTTTTTTGTACGTGCTACTACTCACTCCCATGTAAATTGTGTCCCGAATGTTTCAGCACAGAGAAGATCCATAAACAATTGTATTATAAATGCATTTAACCACCATTTGAAAGAAACAAATGGCAATCAAATATAGAACGAGGATACAAATTATACTCTGTTTTCCAGCAGGCAGTGCAACACGGCACGGTCCAATTAAACATCCAGCACAACAACACTCCAAGTCCCACATATTCTACAAGTTCAGAAGTCAGATATAGACATTTCTACACCCACATGCGCAGAATATTTAGACTTCACAAAAGGACATGCTCAGATCCACAAGTCACCACAGGTTCCGCAAAACTAATTTAGCTGGGAAGTGTATGATTTACACTATGTAGGCCAGATCGACATGGACTCTCTATATGAGCTTCATTCAGGGTCACTTCCCCGTGTCCAACGTCTAGAAGCACCATTGTTACAGGACTTACTCTTGATCATCCAGATGTGCCCTTCATTTTAAGCAAGCTAAGGAGATTACTGGAGTTCAAAGTAACAATCAAATGGTTCAGACTGTACTGACCTGACAAAATGCAGTTTGTGGCGCCAGTGATAGTGGAGATACCGGAATATTTTGATGATCCTGGATAATATGCAATTCTGAATAAAAAATTCAGAATGAAGACACTTTAGCCGAGTCCACTACAGAGACCATATTAATTCAGCTTAACAATAAAATGTAGAATTCAACAATTTTAAACATGCAGGTCTGTTGTACATCCTATTTAGCTTAGCAATAAATTGCAGGTATGCACAGGAAAGCATATTGTTAAGAATTATCAGGGCCAAAGGAGAGTAACCTTTTCAATCAGTGTGTTAAGACAATCTGCTTATCCAACTTTTCCTCTAGAACCTTCTCGGTCCCAGTTTCCTGCTCCAATACTAAATCATCAGGATCTGTTTGCTGAGGTCTGAGATAGATTAAACATTTTTCCACTTAATAACCTTTGTAAAAAAACAGAAGGATAAGACCTTAGAATCCCATCTGAATATTATCATATAATAGCAGGCAAATGTATATAGCATCCGATACGTTACATTTTTTTTGAAAGAATACCCCAAGGGAGACCTCTGAAGTTTAATGTGCCTCACTCAAGATTTGAACCCTGGGTGGGAGCCTTCTAGCTAGTGGCCTTTGCCACTGCACCATGAGCTCCTTGGCTCCGATACATTACATTACAGCGATGTATATTCAGTATTCAGAAACAGCAGACCAATTCCATCAGAAACTTGCACAGTGGAAGATGAGTCACAAACATGTCTTGCCTATCTTCTCCCAACAAGTTTATGCGTCTCAGTAGTGACAGGTATTAATAAGCAGTGGATCCTTTAGACAGGCAGGCTCAATGACTATGTAATCTATTGGACAGGCCCTGCATCAGTATAGGTCTCAGATGCCAGCAAGATAAATTCACCGACAAGATGCCGAATATTACCATATGCATGGACAGGACTTCCTTTTGAACATCACCAAGGTGCTCCTTCAAGGTTTCATCAAATTCTACAGCTTGAATCTGACAAACACAGATTTAAGTCACGATCAGTCTCCCACTCACATTGTCGAGACTGAAATATACTAAACTAGATCCAACTTTACCTTGGAAAAAAACTGCAAGTATCCTGAGTGCTTCTGTGTATTAGTTCTACACTGAATTCATGAATTGGAGAAAAGAATGTGGATTTGTATCATCAGTAAGTTCCACTATGATTTCATTTTTATCATTATGGTATCTAAAACTACAATTGTAGCAGAGAAGGGTATGGAACGGATATTTGCGAATGAATTTCAGATGCATTTATTGATACAACTCCCAGAAAGGCCATACTCCTAGTCACTTACAAATAAAGTTCAGCAAATACAATTTTGGAATTCCCACAAAACTCCATTGAACATCTATATTAGTTTCAAGGGTTTGAAAACCAGGACTCCATATTAGTTTCTACTGTTCATCTATATCGCTCAGTCATCAACTGCACAGAATCAGAAAGAAACAGCGTAGCGCGATGGGCTCATTTCTTCCTCTGCAACCATCACCACTCTTTTCTCAGCGCTTCATTGAGTGATCTCACCATCCTTGTACTCTGCTTGGTGAGTGAATGCTGGAGAGTAGCCCGACACAGTGGGGGAGTGGCTTCCACTACGGGCTTCGTAGTGGGAATTAATTCAGAAATGTGAATAATGATGTCTTTCAGGACAGGCAGGTGATGTTTTCCTAATGTTGTGTTAGATTACCTGTAATTTGGAGAATTTGGGCTGTAATCTGGACCAGGTCCTCCAGAATTGTCAATTGGGCTGCACAAGTAAATCACAGTTAGAATTAGAAAACACACAAACCTCCAAGAGAAGAACATACGACTGAAATGGAGCACAGATGATACGCCTGAATGGGGCTCACCTGGTTGGGCTGTATGATGGACTTGGTAGTGAATATGTTGGTGAAGTCGGTGAGTACATCGGTGAAGTTGGGCTGAAATTAAAAAAAATAGTAATACAAACAATAAATACAAACATATATATATGAACATAGATCAACAAAGGAAGCATCGGTATTATCATTTGCCAAGATAAGTTTGCAGCACTTGAACTGTCAGTACCTATAGTTTGGAGAAATCTGTCCATCTGGAGTCATCCTTGGGCTGCTTGGAGAGTAAGTGCTCGGAGAATACTTGGCAGGCAAAGGATTGTAGCTCGGTGAATTTGGGCTGTAGTTTGGCGATGTTGGGCTATAATTTGGCGAGGTTGGGCTGTAACCAGGCGATGTAGGGCTGTATGTAGGCCCTTCATATAGCCCACATCACCTTCATATAGCCCATCATCACCATCATATAGCCCAACATCACCATGCTATAGCCCTACATCTCCATCATACAGTCCTTCATCGCCTCATACAGCCCAACATCGCCTTCATACAGCCCAACATATAGCCCACATCACCTTCATATAGCCCAGTCACCATCCATATAGCCCAACATCACCATGCTATAGCCCTACATCTCCATCATACAGTCCTTCATCGCCCTCATACAGCCCAACATCGCCTCATACAGCCCAACATCATAGCCCCACATCACCTTCATATAGCCCAGCATCACCATCATATAGCCCAACATCACCATGCTATAGCCCTACATCTCCATCATACAGTCCTTCATCGCCCTCATACAGCCCAACATCGCCTTCATACAGCCCAACATATAGCCCCACATCACCTTCATATAGCCCAGCATCACCATCATATAGCCCAACATCACCATGCTATAGCCCTACATCTCCATCATACAGTCCTTCATCGCCCTCATACAGCCCAACATCGCCTTCATACAGCCCAACATATAGCCCCACATCACCTTCATATAGCCCAGCATCACCATCATATAGCCCAACATCACCATGCTATAGCCCTACATCTCCATCATACAGTCCTTCATCGCCCTCATACAGCCCAACATCGCCTTCATACAGCCCAACATCGCCTACATACAGCCCTACATCGCCTGGTTACAGCCCAACCTCGCCAAATTATAGCCCAACATCGCCAAACTACAGCCCAAATTCACCGAGCTACAATCCTTTGCCTGCCAAGTATTCTCCGAGCACTTACTCTCCAAGCAGCCCAAGGATGACTCCAGATGGACAGATTTCTCCAAACTATAGGTACTGACAGTTCAAGTGCTGCAAACTTATCTTGGCAAATGATAATACCGATGCTTCCTTTGTTGATCTATGTTCATATATATATGTTTGTATTTATTGTTTGTATTACTATTTTTTTTAATTTCAGCCCAACTTCACCGATGTACTCACCGACTTCACCAACATATTCACTACCAAGTCCATCATACAGCCCAACTAGGTGAGCCCCATTCAGGCGTCATCATCTGTGCTATATTTCAGTCGTATCTTCTTTTCTTGGAGGTTCGTGTTTTTTTTCTAATTCTAACTCATTGATTTACTTTTGTAGCCCAATTGACAACTCTGGAGGACCTAGTCCAGATTACAGCCCAACTTCTCCAAATTACAGGTAATCTAACACAACATTAGGAAAACATCACCTGCCTGTCCTGAAAGACATCATTATTCACATTTCTGAATTAATTCCCACTGTGAAGCCCCTAGCGGAAGCCACTCCCCCACTGCGCCGGGCTACTCTCCAGCATTCACTCACCAAGCAGAGTACAAGGATGGTGAGATCACTCAATGAAGCGCTGAGAAAAGATTGATTATGGTTGCAGAGGAAGAAATGAGCCCATCGCGCTACGCTGTTTCTTTCTGATTCTGTGCAGTTGATGACTGAGCGATATAGATGAACAGTAGAAACTAATATGGAGTCCTGGTTTTCAAACCCTTGAAACTAATATAGATGTTCAATGGAGTTTTGTGGGAATTCCAAAATTGTATTTGCTGAACTTTATTTGTAAGTGACTAGGAGTATGGCCTTTCTGGGAGTTGTATCAATAAATGCATCTGAAATTCATTCGCAAATATCCGTTCCATACCCTTCTCTGCTACAATTGTAGTTTTAGATACCATAATGATAAAATAAAATCACAGTGGAACAGATATTTGCGACTGAAT
>OAMR01000627.1:116748-141994 GCA_900205405.1 Echinochloa crus-galli
ATTCAGTCGCAAATATCTGTTCCACTGTGATTTTATTTTATCATTATGGTATCTAAAACTACAATTGTAGCAGAGAAGGGTATGGAACGGATATTTGCGAATGAATTTCAGATGCATTTATTGATACAACTCCCAGAAAGGCCATACTCCTAGTCACTTACAAATAAAGTTCAGCAAATACAATTTTGGAATTCCCACAAAACTCCATTGAACATCTATATTAGTTTCAAGGGTTTGAAAACCAGGACTCCATATTAGTTTCTACTGTTCATCTATATCGCTCAGTCATCAACTGCACAGAATCAGAAAGAAACAGCGTAGCGCGATGGGCTCATTTCTTCCTCTGCAACCATCACCACTCTTTTCTCAGCGCTTCATTGAGTGATCTCACCATCCTTGTACTCTGCTTGGTGAGTGAATGCTGGAGAGTAGCCCGACACAGTGGGGGAGTGGCTTCCACTACGGGCTTCGTAGTGGGAATTAATTCAGAAATGTGAATAATGATGTCTTTCAGGACAGGCAGGTGATGTTTTCCTAATGTTGTGTTAGATTACCTGTAATTTGGAGAAGTTGGGCTGTAATCTGGACTAGGTCCTCCAGAGTTGTCAATTGGGCTACAAAAGTAAATCAATGAGTTAGAATTAGAAAAAAAACACGAACCTCCAAGAAAAGAAGATACGACTGAAATATAGCACAGATGATGACGCCTGAATGGGGCTCACCTAGTTGGGCTGTATGATGGACTTGGTAGTGAATATGTTGGTGAAGTCGGTGAGTACATCGGTGAAGTTGGGCTGAAATTAAAAAAAATAGTAATACAAACAATAAATACAAACATATATATATGAACATAGATCAACAAAGGAAGCATCGGTATTATCATTTGCCAAGATAAGTTTGCAGCACTTGAACTGTCAGTACCTATAGTTTGGAGAAATCTGTCCATCTGGAGTCATCCTTGGGCTGCTTGGAGAGTAAGTGCTCGGAGAATACTTGGCAGGCAAAGGATTGTAGCTCGGTGAATTTGGGCTGTAGTTTGGCGATGTTGGGCTATAATTTGGCGAGGTTGGGCTGTAACCAGGCGATGTAGGGCTGTATGTAGGCGATGTTGGGCTGTATGAAGGCGATGTTGGGCTGTATGAGGGCGATGAAGGACTGTATGATGGAGATGTAGGGCTATAGCATGGTGATGTTGGGCTATATGATGGTGATGCTGGGCTATATGAAGGTGATGTGGGGCTATATGTTGGGCTGTATGAAGGCGATGTTGGGCTGTATGAGGGCGATGAAGGACTGTATGATGGAGATGTAGGGCTATAGCATGGTGATGTTGGGCTATATGATGGTGATGATGGGCTATATGAAGGTGATGTGGGGCTATATGAAGGTGATGTGGGGCTGTATGCAGGAGATGTTGCCATGGTTGGACTATAAACTGGCGATGTGGGACTGTAATTCGGAGAAGCAGGATTGTAGCTTGATATAGGACTATAGCTAGGAGATACAGGACTGTAACTTGGAGTTGTGGGTGAGTATGAAGGAATCTGTGAGTAAACCGGGCTTGTTGGGGTGTAACTTGGAGTTGTGGGTGAGTAAACCGGGCTCGTCGGGGTGTAAATTGGACTTGCTGGACTATATGATGTTGAATAAGGAGCATTAAGTGGTGAAGCAGGAGTGTATGCTTGAGACATAGGAGTATAAATTGGTGATACAGGAGCATACGATGGAGACATGGGGTTGTAACCTTGTGAAGGGACAGGTGATAATGCCATATGCCTGACATATGGCGAGAACGAAGCATTTGTAGCAATGGGCGAAGCGCTGTAGTCTGGACTCATCAGATAACTTGGCGACAGCATTCCTTCATGATATGGTGTTCCACAGAGGGGTGAAGGTGCTGGTGTCATGCCAAAGTCTAGCCCTTCCACATAGCTTGGGAGTTGAAGTTCAATGACCTGTTTTAGCATCTGGTCATTCATAAATAGTGTGCAGCCTCCAGTACCAATAGGAGCAAGCTGGCCAAGCATAATGTTCTCAGTGACGCCTTTCAGGTAATCAGATTCTGCATATACAGCAGCATCAAGCAAGATATCCACGGTCTCTTCAAAAGAACATCTCATAAGAGGTCCTGTGTCGTTGCGATTGATTCCATGCCTTGTAATAGCCATCAGGTGACCTCTGTATGTCATTGTATCGCAAAGAATGGTGGTTGATCTTCTCAGCGATATCAGCCATGCTCAACTTCTTATCAACCATCATCTCACGATCAAGCTCAATACGCAGCAACCAAGGAGAAATC
Organism: Echinochloa crus-galli; assembly: GCA_900205405.1. Taxonomy (NCBI): domain Eukaryota; kingdom Viridiplantae; phylum Streptophyta; class Magnoliopsida; order Poales; family Poaceae; genus Echinochloa; species Echinochloa crus-galli. Next base: position 119,048 of record OAMR01000627.1, read on the forward strand.
TTATCCGGGTCAATATCCTCATCAGGCATTTCATAATATGACTGGACAAATTCCACATCCTCCTCAATGACAGTTCTCAGAGGATCAGGATCATACCAAACCTCAGTAGCATGGGTCACACTGCGCAGTGTGGTGTACTCCAAAGCACATTGGACATTCTTAGCCAATTCTTTCCCCTTGTTCACCTCAGGCTTAAGGTAAACAGATAATGATGGAGTCTTTATATTCTTGGCAACATTAATGATCTCTCTCAGCCTGGGAACTCCAAGAGTAACATTCTTGGCACTGACACCAGCATAATGGAAGGTATTCAGAGTCATTTGAGTCGCTGGTTCCCCAATGGACTGTGCAGCCACACAACCAATCATTTCACCAGGGGCCACCAAAGACTGTGAAAACCTGGACACAATCTCATCAGTAATCCATTCAAATGATTCCTTTGTAAGCCTGTATTCACTCAAGACCCTCTTGCTAGCAAATGTGGCACGAAGATGGATACTAAAAAACAAAGTAGCATTCTTCTGTGCCTCAATGCTCATAGCATCATCACCATGCACAACCTTAAGTCTTTCTTGCAGCTTATCTATTGCTTCCACAATTTCCAGCGGATGCATGTCTGAACATGTTCTGGTGTCAATCTTGAATGTCTTCTGGGCATTCCAGATAAGCCGCTTGAGGTTGACAGGCAAAGGCCACGTATTGACACCATTTGTAGCAATCTCAGTCCCAAGCTGGACTCGATCAGCTTCTAGCTTCTGCACTTCCGCCTCTAACACACTTCTGAACTCAACGATGGTCCTCAAATCATCAACATGGACAGGCAGCAAGTAATTAGGCCTCCAGTTCTCGTCATCCAGTTCATAGCGGTATAAATTATCAAATTCATCTTTCTTCATCTGCAAAGAGTCCAACTTCTGTTCCTCAATCCAAACAGCATCCATGCCATCTTCCCCATATAGGAACTGAATGACATCTCCCAAGGAATTTCTTACGGTTCCATCATATTTCACCATGATGTCCTCCATAGCTTTCACAAGCCGGCGTTGGATATACCCAGTCTCAGAAGTCTTCACAGCTGTATCAATCAGACCTTCTCTACCACCTATAGCATGAAAGAAAAACTCTTGTGGTGTGAGACCCTGAAGGTAAGAGTTCTCCACAAATCCACGACTTTCAGGACCATAGTCATTTTTTGTGAAATGTGGCAATGTTCGATCACTGAAACCAAATGGGATACGCTTGCCCTCAACATTCTGCTGTCCAACACAAGCAGCCATTTGCCCAATGTTAATGAAACTGCCTTTTGAGCCTGCAGTGACCATAGCCTTCAAATTGTTGCTTTCAGACAAGCTGTTCTGAGCACTGCTTCCAGAAGCATCACGAGCCTTATTGAGAACCTGCAATGGAAAGAGAATAAAGAATCAAAAACATGACGAGAATGAAGAGTAGCTAAACTTGTACCGCTCATTTACTTGATTTTCGAATGACTCCATCATTGTGCGTCCTGGCTCAGCTTCCAACTTCTTGTCATGTGCTTGTTTAATAAGCCCATTCACGCCCTTCTTAGCATCAGAAATTGTGTCCTTAATTTTCTTCATGGTGGCCTCATCAGCAATCATATCTCCTATTCCGATGCTGAAACCATTTTGAAGAAGCCAGTAGTTGACAAGCCACTGAGTATGACCTAAGAATTTGCGTGCAGCATCTGGACCAACCTCTTCCCTGCAAAGATATTAAAAACAAAACTTAATTAGTAGAAACGAATGAGGAAAATTACTAAACCATGCAACTTATAAGAACCAAAAAGTTAACTGAAACATAATTACCAAATAACATGAATAAGACTTCCAGCGCTTGTTCCCAGAGTCTTTTTGCAAAGTGTACCAGATAGAAGCTCTCCCTTCTCAATCCTGACTACAGTATCACTGGGAGTAATAAATCTTGTTCCGTTTTCAGAATGCCAGGAAGAAAACCGTATTAAATTTATTTTCTTCGGGATAATGAGGTTGAAGACTTGTTTACCAGTCCAAATAGGCCTTGGTTTAAGAATGGCAGGAGCGGGAATCTTTCCATCGAAATCTTCCCACCACATCAAGATATTCATAAATACATCCTGGAATGAATTTCACAACATCAAACTATCAAACTTGAATACTACGGGAAAGGTAAGTAGAGTTTTATCCTTATTTACCTTATCAATGAGAGTGTCCCTTTTGGTGATTTTGCGGCATCCAAGAAGCGTGTCCTGAACAATACCCATCACAGGCCTATTTGATTGTGGAGACACAATACATTTTGGCACCATCATCAACTCTAGAACTTCAGCTCTGGTCTCAAACTTTCTGAGCACTGCTTCCAGAAGCATCACGAGCCTTATTGAGAACCTGCAATGGAAAGAGAATGGTTTGAAGTTAAACAACTTAACTTAGAGGAATAATGAGCTTATTTAATTGAAATAACTATAAAATAAAAGTCAGCATTTCATCACCATCAAAATCAGCATTGTATGGTGAAGTGACAGACAAATTCAACCGGAAAGTTGAGTAGGGCATGATTTTGATACGATGCCCCATGATAGACATTTTGTGTAGACTTGGTTGTCGATTGAAAAGAACAAAGTATGTAGCAATGTGAAATTGCAACAACTGAGAGATTTTCGAATGACTCCATCATTGTGCGTCCTGGCTCAGCTTCCAACTTCTTGTCATGTGCTTGTTTAATAAGCCCTTTCACGTCCTTCTTAGCATCAGAAATTGTGTCATTAATTTTCTTCATGGTGGCCTCATCAGCAATCATATCTCCTATTCCGGGAGCTCCGTTTCTCTCTTGCCTCCTCAAGTTCTCATTGTGCCGAATTATCATAGCTAATTGATGAGTCAAATCATCCTGTAAGAAGCAGATGAAAGGACAAGAAAATAACAGTGAGCTACCAAGGTACATTTGCAATCCATCCATGCATGATACCACTGGATAAAAAATAATTAGTGGTATTAAACTCACCTCACTTCTAGATGAAGTGCCCATCATGACAGATGATTCTGTACAGGCTCGTCGGTATCTTGCTGCTCCTGCATACAAGGGTCATCACCCCCGTCACAGAATTTTTTGCTCTTGCAAGCATCATATATTCTCCTCAACCTATTCTTTGGGTTCCTGATTTTAAGAGCCTGCTTGAACTTGTTATTATCCTGCAGCACGAGCATTCATGTCAATTAACATGTATAAAGAATCAAAAACATGACGAGAATGAAGAGTAGCTAAACTTGTGACAACAGCTAATCAAGAACACTGAAAAGTTAGCTGGTCAAATTTATTCTCATTATTTTATGATAAACACCAGATATTGTGTGGCTAGGGTGGGTAATATCACGAATGCAAAATATATTAAAAAAGTTTGATTCTTGCTTCTAAGATTTGCATGAGTCTTATATTAGATCAAAAAATAGTCTGCTTACATATGCATCTTAACGTATAGATCATAGATCACAGCTAAAATGATTGTCAGTTTGTGTTCAGCATGATACTGTCTTCACAAGTTTTATGTTGTTAGACATGCCTACTGTGGACAAGAGCAAACCCTGAACAGAGCCTAGTGACTAACAAAAAGATAATTTCATTCTTTAATGTCATGGTACGGATACATATGGCTCTTATGGGTTCAATGTGATTGCAAATTAAAATCAGAACTCCTTTCAGTATAGTCAGGTAACATGCACACACACATCCTGCGTGACAACCAAACCAACTGGTACCTTGTCCGCGAGGATCCTGGAGCAGTTGAAGCAGACACAGCGCATAATGGAAAGTACAGTCTTGATGAAGCCAATGTGGAACATCGGCTTGGCGAGCTCAAGATGACCAAAGTGGCCTGGGCACTCTGCCATCCCAGACATGCATGTCTCGCACTTGGTTTTCCGGTCAATGGTCCCCATCCGAGGATCACTAAGCCCACCAGTCTTCGGCTTCCCCTTCTCCATAATCTCTGCATATTCTATTTGCACCACCGACATTTGCCTCTGCAAATACAGAGAGATATAACATTAGTTAGACCCCCTGCATTTTGTTGCCCAGGAACTGCAAATGCACCGACACTTCTCACTAAGGCAGTACAACGAGGACCAAAACGGCAAACTATTAAACCCATCATCAGTGACAAACTATACTCGTTATGTAACATTAATGCTGTGTTTCAGCTGTACTGGTGTAGTTATAAGTTATAACCAAACGTAACAGTTTGTCGGTGCTTTCCAGTTCAAACTTCCGGTTGCAATTAAAACTTATTGAATCAAACTCAGTATAGGAAGTCAAACTATAACGATATACAGATTTGGATAGATAAGAAAGCACGAGACAAGTTTAACCTCCTGTAACTAGTCCCAACAGTTCAATTTGTTATCTCATATTAGTTAAATTTTGCAGTACAGAGTACAATTTATATTGAATTTTGTACAGAGTACTGCTAAGTTCAAACTACACCACCATCCACACTAAAGTACAAATCGGTTCAACCAAACCATGAGAGCCTCCACAGTTACAGCTTTTACCCCAATTTACTCAAATTTTATGGTACTCGAGTTCGTTCAGCCGCCCACATTCTAGGCCCCCAAATTTACCAAAGCACCAACGCAACCAACCCAGCAACCATCAAGCTGAACCCGCTCAAACCCCTCACGGATTACATCCGAACAGTCCAATTAGCCTCCTCTCGTCAAATCCAAGTCCATCAGAGCAACCCGCAAGCTACGAACCACCAATGAGCCCCCCGAATCCCCCACCAAACCACCCAGCCCGCTCGAATTCAGAGCAAATTCAAGCTAGCAGAGAGCGAGGCGAGCGAGCAAGGGGGCATTACGATCTCGTCGGGGCTGAGGACGCCGAACTGCACGAGCTCCACCTTGGCCGTCTCGACCGGCGAGTGCGGGAACCTCGTGTCCATCTCGACCTCACCCCACGCACGCAAGCGCGCGCGGCGGCGCCGGGAACGAGCAGATCGGTTCGCCCGCGGCGGCGAGTTTTGGGATGGGGAAAAGAAGAGGGTGCGTTTGCTCGCGAACGGGAGGGGGTCGGGCTGTATTTATAGGCCTAGCGTGCGCCGCGGGGGCTAGCGTGAGCCGGCGGGAGTCTGGGCGGGCGCTGTGGGCCCGTGGGCGCGGTGCACGGAGTTGTAGGCGGTGCCGGGAGGCGTGGTGCTGGTGGACTGCGTGCGGGGAGGGGAAACCGCCTTTGGGGAGGGGAGCGTGGGCTGTTGGATGGGGAAGGGACGGGCGAGATCATCGTCGAGATGGGGTCCGGGTGGGATACGGGTTGGATTAACGCGGGAAAGGGGGAGCTCGTGTTGGAAAGGGGTTGGGCTTGTGGGTCGGTTCGACGTCTATTGACCGGGCCGAAACTCAGTGGGCCGTTGAAAGAAATAATTTCTTTTCTGTGGTCTGATCTGATGGAAATCAAAATAGGAAGTTTCCAGCATTATTCACAAGCGATTGCCACGAAGCCATGCAAAACAATTTCCGATGGAGGAGATCGGAATTTCTGTCCGATAGATTTTCAGTCGGTATTGTAACCGGTATGTCATAGTTTATTTAGTGGAGACACGACACGGAAGTAGAATACCTTATTTCTTCATCGTAACAGATTGTGGGGCCGGCGGGGTGCTGCTGATTGCGGGCCACTCCCTCGATAGGTTACCTTTTCGGACAGTCCTAAGCAGCTCGTGTGCATTACCCAATCAATTCGCGGTCGCCTCAAAGCTCATTTTTTTTAATAATGGATAATGTATTACCCGGCCTTGACCAGAACGGCTACGGCCAAACAAAATAAGAGAATTACATCTCATCATGGGGTCAAGTAGTCCTACACGACCACCAAGATCGCTATAACACGTTTACCAGACCAGGCATGTCACGATATCAAAGTCTATGTTAAGTCTATCAGGCGACGGGTCGGAGCGCCGAGCGTGCGACCCACGCGCGCTGCCGCCGGCCGGGTAGCGACCCGGAGTTGGGGGCCAGGGGGTTGCTGGGGTTGATCCGCTGCCGGCGGATCTAGAAGGAGAGATCGAAACATAGGTATAAAAAACATAGAAATTGAATGACATTGTATCTTAAATCCTATAGAATGAAGAAACACAGGAAATTTATGAGAATGGTTACTTGGATGGAGCACAAGAAAAATATAAAAGAATTGGAGGAGAGAGTGTGACACAAAGGAAACTTTCCATTAGGTCCAACCTCCTGGTAGAATTCCTCTAAAATTACTATGGAACAAGCCATTTCATAGGAATTTCATATGATTGATAGGAATTCAATCCTTTGTTCCAAAGGGCATAGAAAAAATTCATATAGGATCTAAATCCTCTAGAATTCCTATACTTTTCCTTTGTTCCAAAGGGGGCCTCAACTTCTCTACAAGTGTCATTGTCCTAGTAGGACATTTTTCTTTCTACTGTACGTATTATTATCGAGCAACAGGAATATTATTTACTGATTATTTGTTTATTTTGACGTTTTTTCGATCGGATACTCATTAGCTTTATATACATTGAAATAAAAGTATGGTTACCAAATGGTTAAGGTGGCTCCCATAAATGATAGACGACATCGAAACAATAGGAAAAATGATGTATATAAGAATTGTTGTCCAATTATTTAGACGTGCTTTGCCTCTCTTGATTCTCTGCCCTCCACACCCTGAATTATTCTTGGCTTAAGAGTAAGTACTGTCATATACTCCGTAATATAGGTTTGCTCGCATGCATGTATTAACTGCAAAGAACCAGGTGGATCTTGTGTGGCACGAAACTTCACTTTTTTTTTTGAGATCGGCACGAAACTTCACTTTTGATCCAACAACTAATAATTAGATAGCTAAGGGCAGACCCTATCCACCTATCCACTAAGGCCAGTCTCAGTGCAGCGTTTCATCGCACAGTTACCTATACCAGAAACTAGGTAACTGTGCCAGATGAGTTTCATGGTGATGAAATTCCTCTCACATCCCATGAAACTCTCCACTCTCTCTCCTCTGCCACATCAGCACATTAAATGCCATGAAACTCCCATGAAACCCCACTAAGACTGGCCTAACTAGGATAGTTTCTTTATCATTTAATAGCTGTTATATGTAAGCAGTTCGATGAGGTGGCAGTAGAATTAATTATGTGACATAAGAAAATGACTTCTTATGTAGGAAACCACGTCTACACAGGAACCCAAAAACGAAGAAAGAGAATTGGGTGAAAAAAGGAATGAGAAGAAAGATGATTGGTTGATATTTTATTTTGAAGAAACTTTTCTACTTTCGCTCCTGTTTGGATACTTGGGACTAAAACTGTCCGGACTAAAATTAGTCGACTAAAACTGCTGTTTAGATCCCAGGACTAAAAGGGACTAAAACATCTTTTAACTCCACATGCAAAGACCTTTCTACCCTTTCTACCCTTCCTGTAGTACCCCTCCTTTCCCGCTCAACTGCTATTCCCGCGGTTATTTTGCCGCTCGCCCAATTTTCCCGCGGTTAGCTTGCAATGCGCGCCTGTTCCTGGTAGGGGCGTTCTGACGCCAAAACCTTCACTGCCTCATGATCCAACGCACAAATTTGAATACCAAAAATAAAATATCGTACAAGTTCATGATGTTCACCAAGTTCAACACACAAATGGATTTATTACAAACCATAAACTTAATTCCTAGCAAATAAACCGTCTGCTATCCAATCTCTAAAGCGATTCATATCTTGATGTATCTCCTTAGCCATCTCCACCTCTTTGCTCCCTCTTCCTGATCTATTGATGTATCTCCTTAGCCATCTCCACCTCTTTGCTTGACCCAACTTTTATGGTGTGAATAAAATTGTTGATGCACCTCACTATTGGGCTCTTGGACTTCTTGTTGGGACATGATGTTGTATCTGTAGTGCTGCCACCCCTCTTCCTGCTATCAATGCTCTTTGGGCTCTTGAAGGTCTCCTCTTCTTCTTCCTCCTCTTCATCATCAGCTAATTCTTCTTCATCAACAGTTTCTTTCCCCCATTCCTCAGCACGAGGAATGCAGGAAGTACTGCCATCAACAGTAGTTCCATAGAACATCTCATGGAGTTGGTCTATATACTCAGGCAAGCCCCATTTGAGTTTCTTGCACTCTGAATTCTTGCCCTGAAAATGGCAGCACACACATATTAGACATACACATTGGATGTTGTGGTACAAACATGTAATGCACAATGAGAAAGTACGTGGCATTCTTTCTTCCACCAATCATCAGAATGTGCATCTATTACACCACCTTCAGACACACCCAGGCCTGTATCTTTCATGTGCCCCTTCAACCAATTGTACATGGTTTTGCATTGTGTGAATCTATTTCTCAACTGCTTGGTGCTATGCCACAAGCCAGTTGCATTCATAAACTTGTTTGCTATCTCCTTGTAAGCAAATGATTTCATCTGAAGCTTAGGACAATTGCCTTCCCTAACCTGTTCTAGAGCAAGGTCACAAAATATGTGTGTGTTGTGCTCATTCCAATTGGCCTTGTCATACACCTAACATGAGCCAATAGTGTGTAAATAACATACATGAATATGCTCAACTTCTATACATATATGCAAGCTTAACATAGTTCAATATCAATCAGGAAATCGACTACTGCATGGATCGAAGCAAAAAACAACAAGTTGTGCTGAAGTGCTAACCGAAGAGTTATCGTCGGCGTCGGCGTCTGCATCTTGTTCACCACTTAGGATTGGACAGGATGCCGCCGGCCTTGGACGCCTTCCACGCCGCAAAGGTGGTAGTGAACCAGAGTTCCCTGCAGCACTGGTTGGCAGCAGGGAACGGGCACCTCGACCGTGCCTAGGCACCCTTGGTCCTCCACCGCCGCGGGAGCCCAAGCCTCCACGGCCGCGACACGATTCGCTTCCTCCTGCGTGGCCGCCCAAGGTAGGTTCTCTAGAGCCAGATCATCAAAGACCGGATCTATGAGGAAACAAATCACATCTTAAGATCGAGAAGTGCAAGTGTGTGGGATATATGGAGTGGAATATGGTGGGATGGAATATGGTGGAATGGAATATGGTGGAACTCCTTGGATGAATTTCCCTCTCCTTGATTTATTTTCGAGAACATGGGCTATCTTTTATTCTCATATTTTTGCCATGCCACTTGGCATGCTTTTCTTTTTTTTCTCTCTCTTTCTTTTTTCCATGCTCTTTGGCATGCTTTTCTTTTTCTTTTATTTTTGCCATGCTCTTTGGCATGCTTTTCGTTTTGCATAGCCCATGTCTCTATCAAGATTTTTTGGAAAGGGAACTCATAGAACATGGAGCATTTATTTTTGTGGATAGATGATGGAAAATGTTTCCTAACTCCCAGTGTAGGAATTGCAAGTGAAAGGTGGTGTGTGTACGTGGGTCTCGATCTTTAAAAATATGAAAGCTTCACTCAAAGGTCACAACAATTTGACAAAGCTCACTAAGATAACAAGCAGCATATGAGTAGAAATTTTCAACTAAGCTTATCATATGGCTCTGGTAGGTATTTTGACCAATGAGGAACTTGTTTACCAGCCAACACAAAGACTTAAACAAGACTACAAGCACTAGAACTATAACTGACTATAGTCTAAACAAGATACAGTTGCAACTAGGATAAAGTAGAAGCAAGATATAAATGACAAAGGCAAAGTGATAAAGATAACTATATTGATACTCAAAGTCTTACAAAAGGAAAAGGTAAAAGATACAAGAGCTTATACCAGAGCTTCTGAAGACGACTCCGGAACCTCCGAGGCAAAGCTCGACTCAACTCTAACTCCCAACTAAACTATCCTAACTCTACTAGAATGAAAGTGGAAATGAGCTCCTTGGCTTGGTGTGTGTATTTATATTTCCGCAGGGAAGCATTGGACAAAGCTGCAAAATGTTAGAACGACAATACCCAAAGGACTATGGATCCAGGTTTAGCATTTCAGTTTTCGGGGTTTGTCGATCTTGCAGGGATTTTACCTCCACAAAATTTTAGTCCTTCTTGTGGGGTAAGATTTAACCTCCACAAACCGTTTTCAAGAAGCAGCATAATGATCAAGGAAAGGAAATATTTTTGTTGTTTTTTTTATGTTTTTATTCATGCAAGTGAATCAAACATTGCACAGAATTGATAGGGAAAGGCACGGAGCACATTTGGGGCACAACGGTAAGTTCGGCCGAGCTAGAGAGCTCGGCCTAACCACCCTCTGTACAACCAAGCTTGCAAAATTTTCTACTCTCTCTCAAATTAATTACTCAAGTGGTTCATTTATTTTGAAAAGGAAAATATGCAAATGCAATTGAAGAATTAAAAATTGGAAGGGAAATATGGGATACATACCGGTTTACCTCGCGGCGAGAGCTCGTGTTTTACGTCCGTGAGCGGGACTTCTCCTTCCTTCGATTGCTCTTGTCATCGTCTGATTTGGAGAGGATGCTTTGGACGATGCAACTTCTTTCTTCCGCCGCGCCTTTGTGATTTTCCTTGGTGTAGGTGGCGGTGACTTTTTTTTTCTCGTTCGTTTGCCCAGTGTTGTCCATCTTTGGCCTAGGTAGAGCTGCTTCGACCTGATCGAGGTTATTTGAAATTTACTGGAAAATGTGCATACCTGGGATGATTGCTCCACCCTGAGATTCAACTGTATCCATGGTCGTGGTTCATCTCTGATGTGAAGTGAATTTGAGGACTTTCCCATTCGAATTTGACGATTTTTCTGCAGGGGTTAGTCCACACATGCAACCACTGTCTATACAAGTATTACTCTGAAGGTTCATAAGCAAACTTGACACCATGTCTAATTTGATTAAAGCAAGCTAATTAACCTAAGCACCTTGCTTAATTTAAAGAGCTTATGAAATGTATTGTAGCTAGCAACACATTCAAATCAGAGCAAACTGCAAAAGATGAAGGGAGCATGAAAGTATCGAGAGATATTCACATGGAGATAGGCATATGGAACTGGTGAACTTTGCTTTGATTATGGTAAAAACAAAACCTTTTCACGCACCTGAGTGTGCCCACCGTTGGTATCTGATGATGAAGACTTTTGGAACTGATGCCACGGTGATGGCACTACGCTGACGTGACTCCACGTAGTTGGCTGAATCCTCCTCCATATTGATGTTGCCATGTAAAAAGACACGTACATGGGTGTGGCAGAGGGGTTCGGCACTCACGCCAACTAGTGGGATGCCGCGAAACCAGCTTGTGTGTAGACAATATGTTGCAACAATGGGATCCAAACCAAGCTAGTGGAGCGGAAAAGGATCGGAGGCGTAGAGTACGTCTCCTCTCTAGCGCGAAGCACAAAGAACGAGCAAAAACTGGCCAGACCAGGTGAAGTTTGGCCACTAGCCTTGAATCAAGGCTTGCAGACATCCGGATACCTTGGCCTAAAACCAGTGATCGCTGGATATTTTTTGATTTTTATTTTTAGTTTTTTTTAGTTTTATTTTTTTTCAATGCAGAATGATGGTCCTGTTTGAAAACATACTAAAACACAAACAGGGGTGATCCCGCTAATGCTAGTGGTAGATTAAGTTAGTAGACACCAATGTCAATCATCAATATCTTTCGCCAATTGCTTCCCCGGCAACGGCGCCAGAAATGCTTGTTGACACTTCTTACGGTCCACTATTAGGATTGCCAATCCCAGCAATGGTGCAAGGAGTGTTCATTGGTATTCTTACAAAACAGATATAAATCCGCAAGTGCACAGATACCGACGCCAACACTCGCCCAAGCTTCCTGAAGCTCGGTCGAGTACCCAGAAATACAAACGACGCCACCGACACAGGACGTAGGGTATTATACCTCCGGGTAGCCCGAACCTGTCTAAATCAGTGCCTACTGTGTACCATCAAGTCGCTTCATCAATCGTCCCGCCTACAAATCAACCACTCGGGTACCCCCAGGTGGATTGCCGGTCCTAAGGTCCGACAAGATCCACCACCAAAATTGATTCGACGAGGAGGTAAGAACGAGGGATGGGTGGATCTAGCGGGGACTCCACCCTCTTGCAACAATCAAGTGTAGGATTCAATGTGGGAGTTCAGATCAAGGTTTTGCAAGCCAGACCTAGGAATGGAGGGGTGGTTCAAGCGGTGCCTAGCCCCCTCCTCGTCAAAGCCGGCCGCCGCAAATGAGAAACCATTCGCCGCATCAGCCGAGCTTGCCTGAGACCAATACTCGAAGCCGCCCCCTTCCATCATTGGCGGCGCGACAGTGGATGAGCTACGGCTGTGAAGAAGGGGAAGGCCTGTGGCGGCGGAGCGGGAGGACTGCGACGGCAAGGTAGCGGGGAACGGGGAGCAGGCGGAGGGGAGCTGGCGGCGGCGGAGTGGGCAGCGAAGGAGCGGGCAGAGGAGAGGAGAGGAGTGGAGTCGGCGGAGAGGGGGAGGGACTGGAGAGAGAAGATGGGGCCGGCGCGGGGATGGGGGGGAGAGAGAGGGGGGACATCAGGTGGAAAGTGGATGTTTTAGTCCCTATTAGCACCTCTTTTGGTGCTTCTAGTGCTAAAACTTTTTAGTCCCTATAGTTTGGATCTTTAGTCCCATTTGAGACTAATTTAGTCCCAAACTATTTTAGCACTTGGAACCAAACAGGGCCTTAGATTCCATAGGTAGTGTATATATAACATGTCAACTATAGAAACTATAGAGCAGTGTCTGGGTTGAGACTTCCCTAATAGCTCATGGATAAAATTAACATCTAACAATTTTTGACATGTCAAGTTAAATTGCGCCTTAAAATAATAAACGGAGGGAGTAACTATTACAAAAATAACGGAGGAAGTAACTATCAAGGTGGTGGTTTCATGTAGAGATGAGCATGACAAGTGAGAAGAGTTTCGCAGTCATCTAGCTCAATAGATAATTGTATAATGACTATGTACTGCGACTGGCGATTAGAATTTCATAGCTTTAATTGTTGTTACAGGGTGTAGTTTTTGCACTCACTGGTCAGCATTTGGTAAAACTCGCCTATCTTCAGACAAACTTGGAAACATATTTCCATCACTAAGAAAAAAAAATAGAGTACCCCGACAATGTCAGGGTTTCAATACAAATTGACCGACAACTAATGCCGAAGGGCTGTCTAGCATGATCACAGGAGCTGAGGAGAGGGGGGAATTGGAAGGAGTTAAAGTTTCGCGGAACACTCTGGTTGTCTCTCATTTGCTATTCACCGATGACTCTCTTATTCTTATACATGCTGACAGGAAGAATGCTGAATGTTTGAAAAGCATACTTGACAAATATTGCGCAAGCTCGGGACAAATGTTGAGTGAAGCAAAGTCAAGCATCTAGTTTTCAAGAAATACAGAAGTTGACACGAAAGCAGAGGTATGCGCTGTGTTAAATATCATGACGGAATCGCTTAATGATAAATATTTGGGTCTGCCTGCATTGGTGGGGGTAGACAGAAGTGATTGTTTCCGCCATTTGGTGGATCGGGTCAGGTCAAGGATCAGCGGATGGAAGGAAAAATTGCTGAGTCTAGGGGGAAAAGAGGTACTCATTAAGGCCATTGCTCAAGCTGTGCCGGTTTATGCAATGATGGTGTTTAGAATCCCAAAAAAAAAGTCACAAAAGGGATAACATATGCTATCTCTCAATTCTGGTGGGGCGACGACGATGACCATAAGAGGATACATTGGAAATCATGGTGGAAATTATGCATACCGAAGGAGCGAGGTGGTATGGGTTTTCGTGATCTCAATAGTTTCAACCTTGCAATGTTAGCAAAGCAGGTTTGGCGGCTCTTAAGTGAACCAGATTCATTATGTGCTAGAGTTCTAAGAGCAAAATATTATCCTGATGGTCAACTGCTCAAAGCAAAGGCGAAGGCGGGGAGCTCTTATACTTGGCAGAGTGTTCTCGCAGGCTTGGAATGCTTCAAGAATGGGTGTATATGGCGTGTGGGGGATGGAACACAGAGCGACATATGGGGAGATAGCTGGATACCTTCCAGCCATGACCTGAAAATCCAAACACCGAAAGGTAACATTTTAGTTAGTAAAGTTGCTGAACTTATTAACCCGATTGATGGTAGATGGGATGAAGAATTGATCAAGTCGTTGTTCTGGGATGTTGATGCCCATCGGATCCTACAAATTCCAATCACTCACGGAAGGGAGGATCTCGTAGCTTGGCACCACACCAGAACGGGGCTTTTTACAGTTCGGTCAGCTTATCATCGGCAATGGGAGAAGAAGTTTATGACTCAGAATGTTGCAGCTATTCCAGCAGGAGATATGGGCAATAATCAGGTGTGGAAAAAAACTCCGGAGTCTAAATATTCCAAGTAAAATCAAAATTTTTGGCTGGCGTGCACTTTAGGGCCTTATTCCGTGTCGGGAATTCTTGCAAACCGTCACGTAGGCAATGAAAGTGGTTGTCCAGTATGTCATGCAGGATGTGAGGACATCAAGCACCTGGTGTTTACATGTGAAAGGGTAAAGGAAGTATGGCGTGCTCTAAACATTTGGCCGATCATTGAGGAATTTTTAGACCAAGACCGATCTGGTTCGGTCCTTCTGAAGGAGGTGATTAGGCGAGGAGGTAACGTATCATATCTGAACAATGTTGGTCTAGCAGAGTTGGTCTCACATGTAGCTGGTATGTGTGGTGGGAAAGGAGACAGTTCGTTCATGGAGAATCTCTGCAGCGCCCGTCCAAATCAGCTATGTCTATACTGGCGCTTGCCACAAACTATATGCTCTCGAGGAAGAAAACTGCCACTTTACGCAATACCTGGAAGAAGCCACCAAAAGGAAAAGTAATGATCAATGTCGATGCTGGGTTCGACGTGGATTCAGGGCGTGGCAGCACAGGGGTGATTATTCGAGATTCACATGGTGGGTTCATTGCCGCAGCCAATAGCTACTTACCTCATGTGGTTGATGCGCCGATGGCCGAAGCTCACGCTCTGATGAATGGACTCACGCTTGCACAGGCTGTAGGATGCAATCGCATTGTTGTTCAATCAAACTGCATGCAAGTAGTGGAGACGATGCAAGATGGAGGATTTTCGGCCACAACCGCTGCTGCAATGTATGATGAATGTACCAGGCTGTGGAACGGTTTTGATGATATATCGATTGAGCATTGCAATAGGGATGCAAACAAGACGGCGCATGAGCTTGCTAGGATTTCTTTTTCCAGTAGAGAATCTTGTATTTGGGCGGATGATCCCCCGAATTTTATTCTTACTTTCCTAGCAAACGATGTATCTATTCTTATGAATCAATAAAGCTAGCCGGATGGCATTTCCTCAAAAAAAATTGACCGACAACTAATTTTATTCCCACATCCATCTCGAAAACAAAACAAAAAAAAACAAGCGAACATTTTCCAGTTGATCCCTAGGCCGGCCCTAGCACGCCAAAGTGGACGACACCGGCTCGAACTTGAACTGCTTCTTCCAGGCGTAGCTGAACGTCACGTCGTGCCCCTGCACCACTGGAGCGCCGCCGCTGACGAGGCACAGCCCGCTGGCGGCGACCTTGAGCTTCGCCACGTCGGGATACAGGGTGGTCTTGAACCCGGCGCAGTCCAGGTTCACGTTGGACTGCACGCAGCCGCACGTGTTGCGCACCGTCACCGCGTACACCGGCTGCCCGTGCGCCCAGTCGCCGGTGGCGGACTGCGTCACGGCGATGCTCGACAGCGAGCATGTCAGTAGCTAAGGTGCATATGAATGGGCTTGGTTGTGCCATGGGCCAAGTATGGGTCGCAGGCCCAAATAAGCTGATGGCCTTTCATTACAAAAGACAGCAGAAGCAACACAAGAGAAGGCATCGATGAAATATTCAGAAGAACTCCTCATCTCTACGGGATCTCTTCCTCTTGAACTCTCTTCCTTCTCTAGATTATCTTCTACGGAGTATTCCTGATGTATATCTGATCCCTCTCTAATCTCCTGCTTGCTACCCTATCCTGAACTCTGATTCCTCTCAGATTATATTGGATCAAGTTATCAGTGCTTGATTGTTCATGTTCATGGTGGTGGATTGAGTGGTTGCTAACAATTGGTATCAGAGACAGTCGAATCCCAGGATTATTTGGGCAGGAAGATGGCGAGGAAGATTGTTTCTGACAGCTGGAGCAGCCTGCAGTCGAATCTGTACAAGTGCAGGACCCATGAGGAGGACGCCTACCAGGTATTCGATGAAATGTTAACAAGCAAGTTTGACGACTGGAGGCCACCAAATCGCATCCTTGAGGTTATTGTCCATAAGGCTTGCTACCCCATCACTGAATCTCTTCTTCGTCAAGTTTTTGGTCCATTTGGTGTGGTGGGGGAAGTCTATCTGTGCAACGGATTGGATAGGGTGGAGGCTCGAGTGGCTTTTCAATCTAAGCAGGAAGCTTCAGATGCTTTCGGGGCATTACATGGTCGGTGTGTGTATGACGGTTGTTGTCAGATGGAGATCAAATAGGCATTCTCCCAGGAGTCTGATGTTTCTGTGGTTACAGGCAATGGCTACACAGATGCAAGTTCTTCAATGTTGTTCCCATCTGCTAGTGCTGATATGTCCACTCTTGATACCGTCAGCTCCAACAACCTACATGTGGATGACAGCACTGTTGTCCAGCCCATGGTCGTTCCAAACATTGCAGATCACCACATAACGGACAAGCTTCAGGCTGCAAAGCTGCCGACCATTGCCGAGGTGGCCATCGCCGACCTTGACCTCAGAGCTGCGGCATCACCCATCAACGACAACGTGTCCAGCGATGCCAATGTTTATGTGGCCACCAACTGTCTGACTAAATGTCTGAGCAACGCCAATGCTGCCCCGAAGTTCATGGTCTTGCAAGGTGCTTCACCAACATCAACACTGTACTCTGGGCTTCTCATTTGCAACCCGTGGAGCCTTTCTACTGTTGTGTTGGCATTTCTAGAGCATGTCACTCTGGGCGCACTATTGGCGTTTGATGAAAGGCAGCATAGTCTAGCCATTGTTCCAGGAGAGACCTTGATGCATGGCATGTTTGGGATGGCGAAGTTTCAGATAAAGGAGATAACAATGGTTCTGTGGTCGTTGCTAGTGCAACGGCTCAAGTGGGAACCATGGCCACCACCTGTGCAAGTGAAGTTCAGAGGAGACAGTGCTGAGATTCGACCAATACCTTGGCCATCATTCGAAATAGATGATTGTGTTTCTGTTTATTGGTCTTTTTGTTTGCTACCCGCATTTGTGGAAACCATGACTGATGAGAGCTTGTTGGTTCTGAAGCCATTTCTCATGAAGGGTATCAAACAACAATCATGGCCACTGCCTACGAGACATGAGTTCTCGAGTGGTTTTACTGAATCACGACCAATGCCATGGCCATCGCTCACCATAGCTTGTAGATGCTTCGAAGTCATGTATTGTTCTTGTGTCTGGTTCACGAAGTCCCCATGGTCACCCCCAAGTCAACATAATTTCAGATCGGCAATTGTTGTGGTGTGTATGATTGGCTATTTGGAGAGAGTGGATTTGTGCAAAGATCAATGTCCAGGTATAAATGGAGTCGAACAATTCATTCCTTTTGTTCACAGATTGAAAGAAAAATTGAAAACTCTTCTGCATCACTCGGATAATGAATGGTTGCTCAGTTTGAATCATGGAGCACTAAGTGATGCACTGGTTCAGTTGCCTATACTTCTAATTCCACAACAAAAGGATGCTCATAGGTGGCTATCTGGCAGAGTAAGCTGGTTTCATTTTATGAGCAATACAGTCCTTGCCACTTCACAAACAGTTGTGCTATTACATGAAGGGACAAATTCTGAAGCTATACATATCGATTTGAGTAATTGGCTCAAAGGCAACTGGACATCATGCACTGTTATGACCGGTATTGTGTACCAGCAACGCAACAGGACTCGTGGCTGAAGATGGCGCAAGAATCAGGAGCTGTCAAGATTGGAATAGGAGATTGTTTCCTTTTCAGTTGGATAGTTAAGATGGATTGTTAGGATACTTTGTTAGGCAAGTCGATTAGTTGCTATACTTAGAGATTGTAAGGCTATTTATAGCCAAGACGTTTGATCAGTAAATTTAGGCAAGATCAACACATTGTTGATCTCGTGCCCCTCCCATTGCCATCCTGTCCTCTCGCTCTCGTTCGACGCCGTGCGACAGCACGGCGCCGCCGCCTCGCCGCCGCGCTTTCAAGCCACGCCCGGCGGTAACTCACAACTACAACCTACGTCACCTCGCCCAATCGCTGCGCTCTATCAACCTGGTATCAGAGATGCCGGGCTCTCAATCGGGATCGGAGGAGACTCCTGCCGCCGCCAACGCCGAGCTCGTGGCGACCATGACCAAGCCCTTCGGCGACTTCAAGACGACGGTGCAACAGCAGCTGGGCGACTTTGGGCTGCAAGTTTCCAACATGACGACGCGGTTGACGTCATTGGAGAGGTCGTCGCTCAATTGGCTGCCGCCCCCGTCGTCCTCACAGTTTGGTCTGCCAGGGTTTGGTGGCCTGCCAGCCACAATAGAGGCAGCCGAATCTTCGTCCTCGGCGGCACCAGTCATGTCCACGGTGGTGACAACGACCATGGTCGTGCCCTCCCAGCCCGTGCCCATCCACCAGATCAGTTTCCCACCCTCCCCGTCCCCGATTCCGTCCGCCCCTCTGCAGCCGCCGCCACAGGCGCCGCCGTCGCGGACCGGGGATGCGCATCAGCTGGGTGGCCTGGGCGTTCCGCGCTTCCACCGCTTGGAGTTTCCCCTATTCGACGGCAAGGAAGACCCCTTGGGATGGCTGCACCAATGTGAGCAATTCTTCTGTGCGCAGCGCACATTGGACTCCGACAAGGTGTGCCTCGCTGCATACCACTTGCGTGATGTCGCTCGGACGTGGTACTACGCGCTCGCCCGCGACGACGGCCCTCCCACCTGGGCACGCTTCAAGGAGATGTGCTCCGAGCGCTTCGGGCCCCCGCTCCGCAGCAACCACTTGGGTGAGCTTGCACGCCTTCAATTCCGCACTACGGTGGATGACTACCAAGAGCGCTTCCTGGCGCTGCTCTGTCATGCCGAACGCCTTACGCCGGAGCAACAGGTGCACCTGTTTACAGCCGGTCTTCCTGACCGGATCCGTGTCGACGTCGAGCTTCAATACCCGCAAGACCTGCAGGCCGCCACGGTGTTCGCGTGCGCATATGAACGCCGCGTCCCCCTGCCAGAACCCACGCCGCCAACCGCGGCGTCCCGGTTCAGTCGGCCTACCGCGCGGCCGATGCCTCTGCCGACGCCACCAGCACCTTCGCGGCCACCACCAGCGCCGGTGCCGACACCGGCTGCGTCGTCAGCGCCGTCGAAGCCTTTCCGTCGCCCGTCTCCGGCCGAGCTGATGGAGCGCCGCAAGCAAGGGCTGTGTTACAACTGTGACGAGCAGTATGTTCGCGGACACCGCTGCCAGCGGCTGTTTTATCTCGAGGTCAGCGACTTTGATGACGCAGAAAGCTTGGCTGCCGCTCCGGAGAACACAGACGAAGACCCGATGGTGTCCCTCCATGCTCTGACCGGGATCCGTACAGAAGAATGCATGCAGCTTCACTCTTCCACCGCTTGGAGTTTCCCCTATTCGACGGCAAGGAAGACCCCTTGGGATGGCTGCACCAATGTGAGCAATTCTTCTGTGCGCAGCGCACATTGGACTCCGACAAGGTGTGCCTCGCTGCATACCACTTGCGTGATGTCGCTCGGACGTGGTACTACGCGCTCGCCCGTGACGACGGCCCTCCCTCCTGGGCACGCTTCAAGGAGATGTGCTCCGAGCGCTTCGGGCCCCCGCTCCGCAGCAACCACTTGGGTGAGCTTGCACGCCTTCAATTCCGCACTACGGTGGATGACTACCAAGAGCGCTTCCTGGCGCTGCTCTGTCATGCCGAACGCCTTACGCCGGAGCAACAGGTGCACCTGTTTACAGCCGGTCTTCCTGACCGGATCCGTGTCGACGTCGAGCTTCAATACCCGCAAGACCTGCAGGCCGCCACGGTGTTCGCGTGCGCATATGAACGCCGCGTCCCCCTGCCAGAACCCACGCCGCCAACCGCGGCGTCCCGGTTCAGTCGGCCTACCGCGCGGCCGATGCCTCTGCCGACGCCACCAGCACCTTCGCGGCCACCACCAGCGCCGGTGCCGACACCGGCTGCGTCGTCAGCGCCGTCGAAGCCTTTCCGTCGCCCGTCTCCGGCCGAGCTGATGGAGCGCCGCAAGCAAGGGCTGTGTTACAACTGTGACGAGCAGTATGTTCGCGGACACCGCTGCCAGCGGCTGTTTTATCTCGAGGTCAGCGACTTTGATGACGCAGAAAGCTTGGCTGCCGCTCCGGAGAACACAGACGAAGACCCGATGGTGTCCCTCCATGCTCTGACCGGGATCCGTACAGAAGAATGCATGCAGCTTCACTTCGTCATCAACAATCAGATGCTTTTGGCCCTCCTGGATTCCGGCTCAACACATAATTTTGTCAACGATGATGTCGCTCGCCGGATTGGCCTTCAGGTTCCAGTTCACTCCGGCCTCAACGTGTCGGTGGCCAATGGCGACAAGGTGGCATGCTCTGGGCGTGCCCGTGATGTTCAGCTTCGTATTGGATTGGAGGCCTTCCACATTGGGTGCTACGCGATTCCACTCGGTGGCTATGACATTGTGCTCGGGGTTGAGTACCTCAGAACCTTGGGGCCGATCCTTTGGGACTTTGACGACTTGTGCATGGCCTTTTGGCGAGGGGATCGCCGCGTGTTCTGGAAGGTTATCGGCTTGACATCACACAGCCGTCCACTCCTACCGTGCGCATGGCCCGCATGGACCAGACGCCATTATTGGAGAACTTGCTGCGGGACTTCGCCGATGTCTTCGAGGAGCCCTCGCAACTGCCGCCGGCGCGTGCTTGCGACCACCGCATCCATCTTCTCCCAGACACATTGTCGGTTTCGGTCCGGCCATATCGCTACGTGCAAATTCAAAAGGACGAGCTTGAACGCCAGTGCGCGGTGATGCTCGCTCAGGGGATCATCAGGCCGACCACCTCTGCATTTTCGGCGCCGGTACTCCTCGTCAAGAAAGCGGACGGGACATGGCGTTTCTGCGTCGACTACCGCGCCCTGAACGCCCGCACCATCAAAGATATTTCCGATACCCGTCGTGGATGAACTGCTCGACGAGCTCCACGGTGCACGTTTCTTCACCAAGCTTGATCTGCGTTCGGGGTATCATCAAGTTCGCGTTCGGGCGTCCGACGTTGAGAAGACTGCCTTCTGCACGCACCATGGCCACTTCGAGTTCCTCGTGATGCCCTTCGGCCTCACCAATGCACCGGCGACGTTCCAAAGCCTCATGAATGAAGTGATGTGCCCCTTCCTCCGCCGGTTCGTACTTGTCTTTTTTGATGACATTTTAATCTACAGCTCCTCCTGGTCAGAACATCTCCGCCACATCAAGACTGTCTTGGGGACCCTGCGCGCCCATAGCTTGTTTGCCAAGCGCTCCAAGTGTTCGTTCGGCACGACATCTGTTTCCTACTTGGGCCATGTCGTCTCAGCTCAAGGTGTGGCCATGGATCAGGACAAAGTGGAGGCTGTGCAGTCGTGGCCGCCTCCTCGGTCAGCCCGAGGCTTGCGCGGATTTCTGGGCCTCGCGGGATACTACCGCAAGTTCATCAGAGACTTCGGCGGCATTGCAGCCCCTCTGACGAAGCTGCTGCGCAAGGAGGGTTTTTCGTGGCCTGACGAAGCGGCCATCGCGTTCGAGGCTCTGAAGACAGCATTGTCCCACGGCGCCGGTGCTCCATCTGCCGGACTTTGATAAGCTATTCGTCGTGGATTGCGACGCATCCGGCTCGGGATTTGGTGCCGTGCTGCATCAAGGCGAGGGTCCCTTGGCATTTTTTAGTCGGCCCTTTGCGTCCCGGCATCAAAAGCTTGCGGCCTACGAACGTGAACTCATCGGGTTGGTACAAGCAGTTCGGCATTGGCGCCCGTATCTCTGGGGACGCCGCTTCTTGGTACGTACCGACCACTACAGCCTCAAATTCATGCTTGATCAGCGACTCTCCACCGTGCCGCAGCATCAGTGGATTTCGAAGCTCTTCGGGTTCGATTTTACAGTGGAATACCGCCCGGGACGCATGAACACCGTGGCCGACGCCCTCTCGCGCCGAGATGAAGACGCACTGGCCCTCGCAGCACTGTCTGGCCCGTCGTTCAAGCTGTTGGATGATCTTCGGTGCGAGTTACTCCAGGACGACGAGTCTGGTGAGCTCGGTCCGCCCTGGCGTGTCCATGATGGCCTGATTCTCCATGGCAACAAGGTGTTCCTGCCCACGCGCTCGGCCGTGCTTCCCACAGTCCTGCAGCTCGCGCATACGGCGGGCCATGAAGGCATTCAGAAGACATTGCAGCGGCTGCGTCAAGATTTCCATGTTGCTCATGATCGCACGCTCGTTCGTGACTTGGTACGGTCCTGCTTGACGTGCCAGCGCAACAAGACCGAGACATTGCAGCCGGCCGGCTTGTTGCAGCCCCTCGAGGTTCCCTCTCAGGTCTGGACGGATATTTCGATGGACTTCATCGAAGGCCTTCCCAAGGTTCATGGCAAGTCCGTGGTGCTCACGGTGGTCGACCGATTCTCTAAATATGCGCACTTCATTGCGTTGGGTCATCCATATGCGGCGGCTTCTGTCGTGCGTGCATTCTTCGACGGCGTGGTGCGTCTGCATGGGTTTCCGGCCTCCATTGTTAGCGACCGGGATCCTGTCTTCACCAGCAACTTTTGGCGTGACTTGTTCAAGATGGCGGGCGTCCAACTCCGGCTCAGCACAGCATTCCATCCGCAAACCGACGGGCAGTCAGAGATCGTCAACAAGTCCATAGCTATGTATCTCCTGTATATCCTTTTACAACTGCCATGGGTTTATATT
>OAMR01000627.1:146944-183618 GCA_900205405.1 Echinochloa crus-galli
TTCGTAGCTTGGCACCTGTTATATATTCACATTGCCAGGAGGTGCTATTTCTTGGTGTAGCAGGAAGCAGAAATCGGTTGCTCTTTCATCCATGGAAGCTGAATATATTGCTGCGTCTGAAGCTACAAAGGAAGGTGTATGTCTAAGGGAATTTCTTGCATCACTTAAGGTCGTGGAAAGCGCATCTCAACCTGTCACTATTTTTTGTGATAATATGGCGGCGATCAAGGTCTCCAAAGATCCCAAATTTCATAGTAAAAGCAAACACATTGAGGGAAGATATCATTACATTCGTGATGTAATAAATAGACTCAAGGTTATTCGTATGGTTTATTTGCCTAGCACTAGTATGGTTGCAGATCCACTGACTAAGCCCCTTAGTCAGGAATTATTTTCTAAGCATGTTAGAGACATGGGACTTCATGTTATTGACTGAAATGTTTCAGCCAAGTGGGAGATGTTGGAATTTTATGTGTGGCTTTCAACATTCATTTACATAATATATATTATGGTCATTATTTATGCACCTCAATGTGGAAATAAGTATTGATGCAAATGATAGGGAATTATTGTTGCGGAATGTAACTCGAGGAATTTGTACTCGAGGTGCCGAGGACGTTTGTGCTGGAATACAGTGGAGGAATTTATTGAGATCAACTCTACTGGAATATTTACTATGTACATACATGTTTGACCCGGGGTACAGCACAACGGAAGAACTGGGTTTGTTTTGTAGGATCGGCTCTACAGGCTGTTAACCCACATGATCATATTGGAATTAATCTCATATAAACAATTGGTCATGGCACATGACTCACACATGTGTGTTAGGGACTAATATATTTTAGACTCATAAAACTGACATGTCTGATCGTGGTTGGTGACATAGTTCAGGAGTCACACGGATTTTCCGGAACACAGGTGGAATAATTTTAGCGCCTAGAAGTGGAGTCTATAAATAGGTCCCTACCCTCTGGCCTCATTATGCATTGTGAGCGGCACCACGGAAAAGACAGAGGAATAGAGGGTAGACTGTATAGCCCACAAATCCCTTCAGCGGGCGTATCACATTTTATCACAGCCAGAATGCAACAGGACCGTCGAATGCCTGAGTGATTCCTTCAGGCACCTTGTAGCTTTGCATCAGACGAGTATGATCAGTCGTCAGGTCCCCATTGTTGTCATAGCCAAGACAGAACGTTGTCAAGCATGATAGCAAACAAGTTAATCCACCGCATGATACGACTTGTTTGTGACCACGCCACTAATCAGATTAGATTAATCCACCGCATGATACAATCTAATCATGAAAAGCTAAAAGCACTCAATGTTTAGTTACGAACCCACAACACAGTCACGAATTTACATTAAAACAAGAATGCATAGGCCGAAAGCAGCACCCGTCAAGCATGATAACAAACAAATTAATCCATCGCATGATACGACTTGTTTGTGACCACGCCACTAATCAGATTAGATCAATCCACCGCATGATACAATCTAATCATGAAAAGCTAAAAGCACTCAATGTTTAGTTACGAACCCACAACACAGTCACGAATTTACATTGAAAACAAGAATGCATAGGCCGAAAGCAGCACCCGTCAAGCATGATAACAAACAAATTAATCCATCGCATGATACGACTTGTTTGTGACCACGCCACTAATCAGATTAGATCAATCCACCGCATGATACAATCTAATCATGAAAAGCTAAAAGCACTCAATGTTTAGTTACGAACCCACAACACAGTCACGAATTTACATTGAAAACAAGAATGCATAGGCCGAAAGCAGCACCCGTCAAGCATGATAGCAAACAAGTTAATCCACCGCATGATACGACTTGTTTGTGACCACGCCACTAATCAGATTAGATCAATCCACCGCATGATACAATCTAATCATGAAAAGCTAAAAGCACTCAATGTTTAGTTACGAACCCACAACACAGTCACGAATTTACATTGAAAACAAGAATGCATAGGCCGAAAGCAGCACCCGTCAAGCATGATAGCAAACAAGTTAATCCACCGCATGATACGACTTGTTTGTGACCACGCCACTAATCAGATTAGATCAATCCACCGCATGATACAATCTAATCATGAAAAGCTAAAAGCACTCAATGTTTAGTTACGAACCCACAACACAGTCACGAATTTACATTGAAAACAAGAATGCATAGGCCGAAAGCAGCACCCGTCAAGCATGATAGCAAACAAGTTAATCCACCGCATGATACGACTTGTTTGTGACCACGCCACTAATCAGATTAGATCAATCCACCGCATGATACAATCTAATCATGAAAAGCTAAAAGCACTCAATGTTTAGTTACGAACCCACAACACAGTCACGAATTTACATTGAAAACAAGAATGCATAGGCCGAAAGCAGCACCCGTCAAGCATGATAGCAAACAAGTTAATCCACCGCATGATACGACTTGTTTGTGACCACGCCACTAATCAGATTAGATCAATCCACCGCATGATACAATCTAATCATGAAAAGCTAAAAGCACTCAATGTTTAGTTACGAACCCACAACACAGTCACGAATTTACATTGAAAACAAGAATGCATAGGCCGAAAGCAGCACCCGTCAAGCATGATAGCAAACAAGTTAATCCACCGCATGATACGACTTGTTTGAAACCGCACCACTAATCAGATTAGATCAATCCACCGCATGATACAATCTAATCATGAAAAGCTAAAAGCACTCAATGTTTAGTTACGAACCCACAACACAGTCACGAATTTACATTGAAAACAAGAATGCATAGGCCGAAAGCAGCACCCGTCAAGCATGATAGCAAACAAGTTAATCCACCGCATGATACGACTTGTTTGTGACCACGCCACTAATCAGATTAGATCAATCCACCGCATGATACAATCTAATCATGAAAAGCTAAAAGCACTCAATGTTTAGTTACGAACCCACAACACAGTCACGAATTTACATTGAAAACAAGAATGCATAGGCCGAAAGCAGCACCCGTCAAGCATGATAGCAAACAAGTTAATCCACCGCATGATACGACTTGTTTGTGACCACGCCACTAATCAGATTAGATCAATCCACCGCATGATACAATCTAATCATGAAAAGCTAAAAGCACTCAATGTTTAGTTACGAACCCACAACACAGTCACGAATTTACATTGAAAACAAGAATGCATAGGCCGAAAGCAGCACCCGTCAAGCATGATAGCAAACAAGTTAATCCACCGCATGATACGACTTGTTTGTGACCACGCCACTAATCAGATTAGATCAATCCACCGCATGATACAATCTAATCATGAAAAGCTAAAAGCACTCAATGTTTAGTTACGAACCCACAACACAGTCACGAATTTACATTGAAAACAAGAATGCATAGGCCGAAAGCAGCACCCGTCAAGCATGATAGCAAACAAGTTAATCCACCGCATGATACGACTTGTTTGTGACCACGCCACTAATCAGATTAGATCAATCCACCGCATGATACAATCTAATCGTGAAAGGCTAAAAGCATTCATTGTCCAATGCAAACCCACGAACACACGTTCACTCGTGAGAGCACTACCGAATGCGGCTATTTAGCCGAATCGGGGTCCATGGCGAAGGAACAAGCCTAATCGGTAAAGATAAATCTATCAGATCGAATCGAATTCTAATCCACCGGATGATTAGCTCTAAGACGACCCAAAAACCTGCATCTACCGCATGATACCCGGTTCTGTCAAGATCTACACGATGCCGACAAGCTTGAACCCGCGACACGTGGCAACCTAGACTGTTTCGGATTCGGCTATATGGACGCCGCGGTTCTTTCATCGTTTTGCGGTCTAGAACCGAACCCGACCAGTCTAGATTGGGCAAAGGTGTGTTGCATGAATTAAGCACATAGTAAAAAAGGAGCAACACGGGGTAACTTAATGAATCTGTTAGATCTTGCCGAAATCTAACAGAGCCGATAACTTGGTCCATACTAGATCTTAGCCCACCGCATGGCTCATGACCTAACAGAGGAACCTTCTTGAAACCACAACTTAAATCCACCGGATGATACTAAGCATGGTAACAAGACTACTTGCATCAAAGCTTAAATCCACCGCATGATACTAAGCATGATACAAGGTTGCCGGTACTTACGGAGGTCGACGGATCGATGACTCCTCTCGAAGAACTCGACGACTCGACTAAAGGACTCGATGTTGGCACGGGGCCGGTTTGTTGTATGATTGATTCGATTGTCTTTTACAGCTGCCATGGGTTTATATTTATACCCAGGTCTTGATACAACTCCTAGTCGGACACGACTACAACACTTGTTTCTAAAAATAAATGACGAATCTTCGTGCCCATATAGCTTTCCTTGTTCGAACCGGCCTTTTCCTTATGTTGATCCACGTCATCATGTCTTCCCGAATGCTACCACTCTTCGCCTGCGGAACAATGCCTCTGCCGAATGATGACGCATTCCCGACCGCAGAGTATCTCTGCCGAATATTTCAGCCGAATGGCGACGCGTTCCCGACCGCAGAGCATCTTTGCCGAATGCTTCAGAAAAAACCCTTTTAGCCGAATGGCATCCTTCTACCAAATCCGGCCCACATGTCAGCCTCTTCCTGGTGCCAATTTTTGGTGTCAACACATGCCCCTTCAATTTCGGGATAAGAGGTAACTTTTATCTCGGAATTGACCAAAAGCACTTAACATTTCCAAGTTGGTTCTGCTCGGCACCCGCTTTTCCTTCCGAATCTTCAGAGCTCTCATCCGGATCCGAACCCTAAGTCATCGTCTTCCAAGATCCAACCTTCAAATGGCGGACCAAGATCTTGCTCTCCAGGTAAACTTCAATCCCCTCAAGCATGTTCGGCACTCTTCTTTCGATTTGCATTTTAAATTTCTTCTCATCCCCTTTGATAGGCCCTAGCTGCCGAAATCCTCATCCCTGTTGAGGAAAAATCTCCATCCTATTTCCTCGGTCCCGTAGGAGATTCAGATCCTTCTGAAATCATTGCGGCCGAATCTCAGCGGATTCCTTTTAAGATTTCACTGACAAAACCTCAGGAGTGGCAAGATGCCTTCAAGAACTGGCCTTTGCCCCCAATCGCCGGATGGAGAAACTGGTACAAAAGGATCTCTGACGATAAAAGTCCCCAGACACAGAATTGGGACAGCCTTCGTATTTCTCATTGCTTGGAGCTATCTCTAGCTGAAACACCAAAGAATGAGAACCTTCTGATCGCAGCTTGCCACTTCTGGTCCAATGGTGCAAATGCTTTTCTCTTCGGCCATGGCCCAATGTCCCCTACCTTAGCCGATGTCTACATGATGACCGGCCTGAATGTTACAGGAACTGTGCATCCATATGACCATAAAGGTTCCTCCAAGCAGACAGGAGTAAGAACAGGGGTTGGATACAAGAGATATATCCAGAATCATATGTCTGATGGTCCTCTGACTGATGTCGAATACAGAGCTTTCCTGAACATGTGGCTATGCAGATCAGTTTTTTGTGGCAAAGCCAATGAGCCAACCTTGAATCACATTGTGATGGCTGAAGAGCTGGCTGCTGGAAAAGTCATCCCACTTGGGAAATACCTCCTGGGAAGCGTTTACCATATGCTCAACCAAACCACCCACCTGATGCACACTAGCAAGAAGATCCCCTGTGTCAATGGTCCCTGGTGGTTCGTCCAGATGTGGCTGCAATTATATATGCACCAAATCGTTGCTATTGATCTCAACAGCCGAGACTTCCCTTCAATCAATTATAAAGAAGGAGAAACCCGAAGAACCAAAGGTTGTCAAACTTATGGAGAAGCTGCCTCCACTGTATCCATCAACAAGACCATCGGTGAACTATTTGAGCTCTTCTTCAGGGGTTTTGCCAATCCTCTTTGGTTCCCTTATTTGGACAATGACAACCTTACTCTCCCTTGCGAATTCAGCTTTGAGACTGGATGCACTGATGTACAATCTGTAGCAATTTTTAATGCCTTCATCCAGCCCTGCATCCTGCCAGCCGAATTCTGTGGAGGGAGGCTAGTCCAAAGCACTTATGAATATTATCAGCCAAACATGATGGCTAGACAGTTGGGATGTGGCCAAGTGCCCCCTAGGCTATTTCTCCATGAATTCCTCCGGCCCAGGGAGATAGTCAAGGATTTCACAGAAACAAGAAGGATTTTCAACTATAAATGCTGTGGAACTATTTATGCACCTGATCCTTTTGTGCCAATAATATCTGCTCATCCTTCCTTCACTCTCTGGTGGCAAGAATTCCATGATCATATCTTCAACATGCCAATCCATCCTTTCTGCCTTGAATTAATGTCTGATTATCAGCCAACTGCAGAGGTAACATGCTTATTCCTTTGTCTCTCTTAACAATATTAGCCCCAATCAATTCTGACTCTATTATTTTGCAGGACATAACACCTGCTCCTCTTGCCAGGGTAATTTTATACAAAACTGCAGGCCCAATCTCTGCTTTGGGGCACCAATCCCCTACCTTGGCTCAGCTGATGGCTAGACAAGCTTCTTCAGATCCAATACTCACTAGACCATCATCTGTCAAGAGGAAAACCCTCCTTATAGCTGCTCCCTCGGTTGTAAAGAAGAAAAGAACAAGTAGCAAAACCAAGGTCAGAGTCCTTTTTCTTTGACTATAATGCTTTTGGTGTTTTGCTCAGCTTTGTTTCTTTTTGATTTCAGTCCAAAGAACAACAGCCAGCAATCAGTACAGGTCCTGCCGATGCTCCAATGATTGGTAAAATTTCCTCACATTTTTGTCTTTAAAGTTCCTTGCCTCTGCCGAATGATGACGCATTCCCGACCGCAGAGTATCTCTGCCGAATATTTCAGCCGAATGGCGACGCGTTCCCGACCGCAGAGCATCTTTGCCGAATGCTTCAGAAAAAACCCTTTTAGCCGAATGGCATCCTTCTACCAAATCCGGCCCACATGTCAGCCTCTTCCTGGTGCCAATTTTTGGTGTCAACATCTGCATTTTCGGCGCCGGTACTCCTCGTCAAGAAAGCGGACGGGACATGGCGTTTCTGCGTCGACTACCGTGCCCTGAACGCCCGCGCCATCAAAGATAAGTTTCCGATACCCGTCGTGGATGAACTGCTCGACGAGCTCCACGGTGCGCGTTTCTTCACCAAGCTTGATCTCGTTCGGGGTATCATCAAGTTCGCGTTCGGGCGTCCGACGTTGAGAAGACTGCCTTCCGCACGCACCATGGCCACTTCGAGTTCCTCGTGATGCCCTTCGGCCTCACCAATGCACCGGCGACGTTCCAAAGCCTCATGAATGAAGTGCTGCGCCCCTTCCTCCGCCGGTTCGTACTTGTCTTTTTTGATGACATTTTAATCTACAGCTCCTCCTGGTCAGAACATCTCCGCCACATCAAGACTGTCTTGGGGACCCTGCGCGCCCATAGCTTGTTTGCCAAGCGCTCCAAGTGTTCGTTCGGCACGACATCTGTTTCCTACTTGGGCCATGTCGTCTCAGCTCAAGGTGTGGCCATGGATCAGGACAAAGTGGAGGCTGTGCAGTCGTGGCCGCCTCCTCGGTCAGCCCGAGGCTTGCGCGGATTTCTGGGCCTCGCGGGATACTACCGCAAGTTCATCAGAGACTTCGGCGGCATTGCAGCCCCTCTGACGAAGCTGCTGCGCAAGGAGGGTTTTTTGTGGTCTGACGAAGCGGCCGTCGCGTTCGAGGCTCTGAAGACAGCATTGTCCCACGGCGCCGGTGCTCCATCTGCCGGACTTTGATAAGCTATTCGTCGTAGATTGCGACGCATCCGGCTCGGGATTTGGCGCCGTGCTGCATCAAGGCGAGGGTCCCTTGGCATTTTTTAGTCGGCCCTTTGCGTCCCGGCATCAAAAGCTTGCGGCCTACGAACGTGAACTCATCGGGTTGGTACAAGCAGTCCGGCATTGGCGCCCGTATCTCTGGGGACGCCGCTTCTTGGTACGTACCGACCACTACAGCCTCAAATTCATGCTTGATCAGCGACTATCCACCGTGCCGCAGCATCAGTGGATTTTGAAGCTCTTCGGGTTCGATTTTACAGTGGAATACCGCCCAGGACGCATGAACACCGTGGCCGACGCCCTCTCGCGCCGAGATGAAGACGCACTGGCCCTCGCAGCACTGTCTGGCCCGTCGTTCAAGCTGTTGGATGATCTTCGGCGCGAGTTACTCCAAGACGACGAGGCCGTGGGCGTCCGTGCGAAGATTGGGTCTGGTGAGCTCGGTTCGCCCTGGCGTGTCCATGATGGCCTGATTCTCCATGGCAACAAGGTGTTCCTGCCCACGCGCTCGGCCGTGCTTCCCACAGTCCTGCAGCTCGCGCATACGGCGGGCCATGAAGGCATTCAGAAGACATTGCAGCGGCTGCGTCAAGATTTCCATGTTGCTCATGATCGCACGCTCGTTCGTGACTTGGTACGGTCCTGCTTGACGTGCCAGCGCAACAAGACCGAGACATTGCAGCCGGCCGGCTTGTTGCAGCCCCTCGAGGTTCCCTCTCAGGTCTGGACGGATATTTCGATGGACTTCATCGAAGGCCTTCCCAAGGTTCATGGCAAGTCCGTGGTGCTCACGGTGGTCGACCGATTCTCTAAATATGCGCACTTCATTGCGTTGGGTCATCCATATACGGCGGCTTCTGTCGCGCGTGCATTCTTCGACGGCATGGTGCGTCTGCATGGGTTTCCGGCCTCCATTGTTAGCGACCGGGATCCTGTCTTCACCAGCAACTTTTGGCGTGACTTGTTCAAGATGGCGGGCGTCCAACTCCGGCTCAGCACAGCATTCCATCCGCAAACCGACGGGCAGTCGGAGATCGTCAACAAGTCCATAGCTATGTATCTCCGCTGTCTCACCGGTGATCGGCCGCGCCAATGGTTGGATTGGTTATCTTGGGCTGAATATTGCTATAACACATCGTTTCATACGGCGCTCAAGGGGACGCCATTCCAGGTGGTCTATGGTCGCGAGCCACCGCCCGTGCTTCCCTTCATTCCAGGAGCTGCGCGCACGACTGCGGTGGAGGAGCTGCTGAAAGAGCGTGACCAGTTTCTGCTGGAGGTCCGGGAACGTCTTCTGCAGGCTCAACAATACGCCAAGCGTTACTACGATGACCATCACCGCGACCGGGTGTTTTCGGTTGGGGATTGGGTGTGGCTGCGTCTGCTACATCGGCCTGCCCAGTCCCTTTCCGATCGGCCCAAGGGGAAGCTTGGACCTAGGTATGCAGGCCCTTTCCAAGTTTTGGAGCGTATAGGGGAGGTTGCTTATCGCCTGGCCCTGCCTGCTGGAGCTAAGATCCATGATGTGTTTCATGTGGGGGTCCTCAAGCCCTACTACGGTGATCCACCCGAGGTACCGGCCACATTGCCGGCGTTGGAGAATGGTCGTTTTCAGGCTGTTCCACAGAAGGTGTTACGTGCGAGCTTACGTCGTGGCGTATGGCATGTTGAAGTTCAATGGGCTGGCTTCGGGGTTCTTGATGCGACTTGGGAGCCTCTTGAGGAGTTCAAAGCTGCCTTCCCTGATTTCCAGCTCGAGGACGAGCTGTTTGTCGAGGTAGGGAGAGATGTTATCACCGGTATTGTGTACCAGCGACGCAACAGGACTCGTGGCTGAAGATGGCGCAAGAATCAGGGCTGTCAAGATCGGAATAGGAGATTGTTTCCTTTTCAGTTGGATAGTTAAGATGGATTGTTAGGATACTTTGTTAGGCAAGTCGATTAGTTGATATACTTAGAGATTGTAAGGCTATTTATAGCCAAGACGTTTGATCAGTAAATTTAGGCAAGATCAACACATTGTTGATCTCGTGCCTCTCCCATTGCCATCCTGTCCTCTCGCTCTCGTTCGACGCCGTGCGACAGCACGGCGCCGCCGCCTCGCCGCCGCGCTTTCAAGCCACGCCCGGCGGTAACTCACAACTACAACCTACGTCACCTCGCCCGATCGCTGCGTTCTATCATGCACAGTCCCTGTTCTGCTCTCCTGTCAGCTTGTGATAGTTCTAGTACTGAATGATCTAGTTGAGCTGCCAATGAATGATTCTAGGAAAAGAGAGGGTACAAAATGCTGTGTGCTACTCAATTACCAAGAGAGACCAGTACCTTCTTTGGGGTTTCACTACTATATTGTCACTTATACTGTTTTGATGGCCGAACCAACACTGATTAGTACTAGTGCTTTAGTATTCAAATTTTCACCTCAAGAGTTGATTACCAGGAAAGACAGGTTGCAAGTGGATGCTCCTTCAGCTATCACTGATTATAATTATCTATTGATTGACACTGCTTTCTTGAAGAGAGTTGCTATTTTCTTCACACAGACACCATGGGATCCAGTTGGAGCACTACAACACCTATCAAGTCGCATGCCATTGCTCCACAATCATGTACTCGAGGCGTGGCTGCTGGTACAAATCTCAACCAAGAATGTCTTGTTGATAATAGTAAAAAGAACATGTTGCTGCTCTCAAATGACACATCATTTGCCATGGGATCCGGGAGGTTCAGAGCTTATTGTCATCACTGTGCAGTGGGAAAGTGATGTTCAGAATAGAATTAATCTCTGATCAAGCCAAGGGACAACTGAAACAAAGATGGAATCAACTTACAAGAGCCAACGGATCCAAGTGGTTTAATTTCAGCAAACGGCTTGGGGACAAGCCGCTTTTCAAGAACGGGGGAATGTCAGTAGCTAAGGTGCATATGAATGGGCTTGGTTGTGCCATGGGCCAAGTATGGGTCGCAGGACCAAATAAGCTGATGGCCTTTCATTACAAAGACAGCAGAAGCAACACAAGGGAAGGCATCGATGAAATATTCAGAAGAACTCCTCATCTGTACGGGATCTCTTCCTCTTGAACTCTCTTCCTTCTCTAGATTATCTTCTACGGAGTATTCCTGATGTATATCTGATCCCTCTCTAATCCCCTGCTTGCTACCCTATCCTGAACTCTGATTCCTCTCAGATTGTATTGGATCAAGTTATCAGTGCTTGATTGTTCATGTTCATGGTGGTGGATTGAGTAGTTGCTAACAGAGCAGCCGGCGGCGGCGGCGCCGCTCGCGCAAAGCAGCAGCAGGCAGCAGGCCGCGAGGATCGCCGCCGCCGGCTTCGCGTCCATTTCTTGGCGAGTTTGGAGTCGATCTGTAAGAGCAACTCCAGCCGGGTGAGCATACAAGTCCCTATCTAGCCTTTTAGTCACTCTGGACCAAAAATCACTCTCCAATGGGATGACTATATGGGTGACTAAAATTAGTAGCCCACTAACCGGCTTTGTTGCCTACCGCGAAGCCGAACGGCGCGATCCCCGCCTCTAGCGAGAGACCGCGCCGGCGCTGCCGTCCTCGCCATCGCTGCCGGCCGGCATCCCGAGCGCCCTCCGCCTCTCCTCCGCGGCGCATATCACGGCGTCGATGTCCTCGAGCAGCCGCCGCGCGTCCCCCGCCATGGCAATGTCGTCCAGCGAGGCCGTCGGGCCCGCCCATGGCGGCGCGGTCCAGGACCCGGCCGCCGGCGTCGACGACGTTGTCGCCGGCGAGCCCGTGCTTGTGCGAGAGCAGGTCGAACCTGCCACCGGCTTTGTGGCCGCCGGAGCTCACCGTCGGGCAGGACCCCGTCGAGATCGCGAGCGCCCGGCTGGCCGCGGCCACGGTGTGGTACACCTGGCCGAGCGTCACGCCGGACTGCATCCACGCCGTGCCGCGCCCGGCCTCGAGTTGAATATTGAGCAGTAGATTTGTCCTCAGAAATGGATACGAGGAAATTGATGTGTGCCAAATATTATGTAATCACCAATTCCCATATTTGAATATAATTGAATTTATGTTGTTATAACTAAAAGCGATATATAATGACCTTAACCAAGTGGTTCTCCTTTTCTTTAGAAAAATGTTTCCCTATTGTATTAATTTCAAAAGGAAAATATTTTTTAGGTAAGGGATATAAATCCAACCACTATATCTACAGTTGGATATATATTGTCAAAAGATACATGAGTACTTAGACTCCAATTTTTAACAACGAGAACTTAAAAACAAGAAAGAAAGCTAAAGACTAATCGAGAAAACAAAGACTAAGGTTCAATCTTCTTCTATGTCTTCACTTCAAACTTAATTTTTTTCGTGTGTAGTAACAATCCTTCACACCTGTCACATAGTAACACTATTGGGTCGATTTGACGTGACATAAATCTTGAACAACGTCATACACTTCCACAAAAATAATCCATCTTGACAACCGCAGGGCTCAACAACTCCATAGTAACAGCCCCAACAGGGAATTGACTTCAAAATGGCGGCGCCACCAAAACCAACTAGGTAGTTTAAAGACTTTCACCTATAGAAGAAGACTGCAAGATCCTTCCAATGGCGCCTTCAGGAAGAAGAGCGATGCACACTACCGTTGTCGGCCGATACAAGATCTAGTAGAGCTTTCACCCCGAAAGACCTGCCATGAGCCCAATCATCATCACCATTGGTTCAGGCGGTGCACAACGGCTGCCATAGGCAGCCATCCCAAGTAATGCACCTCCGACCACCAT
The DNA here is from genome assembly GCA_900205405.1 of Echinochloa crus-galli. Lineage (NCBI taxonomy): Eukaryota > Viridiplantae > Streptophyta > Magnoliopsida > Poales > Poaceae > Echinochloa > Echinochloa crus-galli. The sequence goes on from OAMR01000627.1 coordinate 159,539, forward strand.
GACACCGCACCAAGGGATGCCGCCGCCGGCACCGCGTCACTAGAGCCACGCGTGTCCGCGACAGCTAGCCCCCTAGGGTCACGTGCCATCGCCTCCTCTTCAGCATCATTGCCGCCGCCACCGATGCAGACTATCCGCCGGCACCGCGTCATTGTGGCCGCACACCCATGACGACCGGCCAGCCAGTTAGGCCCCTGGCAACGTGCACCTCCATGGCCGCACAAGGATCGTCGGCCACCACCGCTACCTCGCCAAAATCCCTTTTAGATCTAGATCTTCAAAGTTCACCACAAGAAGAAGAGGAAGGGGAGGGGGGAAAGGCCCTGCCGCCACTGTCCTTGCGGCCGACCGGACTTCTGACAGCGTGCTCTAGCGGGGGGCCAGGAGGAGGAGGGGCGGTGGCAAGTTCCGCCCGAGCCGCCCGTATGGGCAACGCGGGGGAAAGAGGGAAAGACAAAGGAAAAATATAGAAAGGAAGAAGAAAAATATGCAGATTTAGATCAAATTTAAAATATTTTAGTGAAAATTTGAGTGCTTGCCGAAATGTACCGGTAAAATACCAAGCCTACGACAAAATGTACACTAGACTAAGGCACAGGATGATGAACCACATCAATCGGTTGGGCGCTTAAGTGTTGGCCCGGCTCAGCTGATGGGCTGCCCGGCAGCTATCTCGAGGGATCAGGCCGTTCCCGCAGGCGGCAGAGAACGAGCCGTACGATCATCGCCCGGCAGGAGGCCCAGGCGCAGAGTTGTGTGGAGTTTTGTACTAGGGCTAGATAAAAAACTCGTGACTCGTTAGCTTGCTCGACTCGGCTCGGTAGTGGCTCGGCTCGGCTCGACTTGTTGGAAAATTATAACGAGCTGAGCTAATGTTTTAGCTCGGTAGTATAATGAGCCAGCTCGAGCTGGCTCGTGAGCTGCTCGCAAGCCAAAACGAGCCCCAATAGTCCAACATCTCTGCTCGAGTTCAATAGAAAATATGCAACATTAGACTCATCTAGAAATCACTCAATTAAGAGTTTATAAAATATATTTATTCTCTTGAGTATTCCTTTTTATTTGCTTCCATTTCTCGTGAGAGAGTGATCTGGTATTTGATACGATATAATCGATGGTCTATGATTTATAAATTTGAAAGGTTTAGTGGTGTATTGATTATACTCCTTTTAATACCATGCCTAATTTATGAATCTTAGATTCTTTTTACTTTAATTTTACTTATACTTATTTTTATCGAGCTAGCTCATGAGCTAAACGAGCCAGCTCGAGCTACCAAACGAGTCGAGCCAAGCCGGACCTGTAGCTCGTTGAGATAATGAGTCGAGCCAAGCCAGCTCGTTATCTTAATGAGCTAGCTCGAGCTAAGCCATATCAAGCCAAGCCAGCTCGATATCCACCCCTTATTTTGTACTGCCACACACACGGCGATGACTAACACACCCTCCTGTCGGTATATACACTACTGTACAGTCACAGTGAAACGTGGCAGAATTTAGTACGGGTACAGCTTTTATGGATCTGGGTAGATTTGTCACGGGAACCTCAGTGACCCGGCCTTGCATCGCATTGCACACACATATTAGGAGTGTGCGTAGTTGCTCGTTGAGGTCATCGGTGCATGTGCATGCCTATAATTTGGATGCAGAAATACGACATCATCCTGGCTGGACGGCCTGTCCTTCATTCCGTCCATCCAAGGCATTTTGTTTTTCATTTTTGTCCTTTCTGCTTTTGCCCATTTTGGTTTTTCTTTTTGTCCTTTTCTTCTTTTGCCCTCTATATCTATGGAGGAGCAGATGATGGTACTTGTTTGTGCTTGTGCATCGCTGTTGTTGGATTGTGACTTGTGAGGGCTATTTGTAGGCCAATATATGAGCATGAGTAAATAAGGCACCTAGTTGATAATTTTGGATTAAGTGGAAAGATGTGCACTGAAAATTTGGCGGTCACCAGTTTCCGAATCCATCAGTATTTTTATTCTCAGGCATGGTTGAGAGGAAATTGGTGTTCCTTAGATGACTTTTTAGAGATGAAATGGTTTCAAAAAGGACTTGTTTTTTTGAAAGGAAAATGACGACTTCGTATTGTGAAGACACCTAAAGCGGGCAGGAGGGCGATATGGGCCGAATGTTTGAATAATTTAGCCCATTTGGAGGAGTCTGGCCATTCCTCCCTCAATTGAACCAGCCCTGGGCTGAAGCTGGAGAAGCCACACTTGGTGGCCCATTTCTTCTATTTGATTTGTCTTGGAACCGGATGCCTATCAAAAAAATGGTGAATTTTGGAGCTGATTGCAACCTACAAACATTGGGCATGAGCGGCCAGGATGCCTAGCATTTTGAATTCTCTACTTGCGGCATTGCAAGCTGTAGAATTGCAAAAATTCGCAGATACCTTGACGATTAGTGATTGCGCTGTTGCCGTTGAGAAACAATCAGTAACCCAGGCACAATAGCATATAGTTGCAATACAATGGACGTGTTACCGGGTAATCGCACGTGTTGATTGTAAAACTTTGTTTAAACACGTAATCAGGCGTGTCCTCGTGGAGCAGAAAGTATCGAAGCTTTCGAAGTTTGACTTGTTCATTCGCCGAGCCCAATGTTGAGAACAAGTCGTTACATTTTAAACAAAATAAATGATATATATATGTGTGTGTGTGCGCGCGCGCGCGCGCATTCCAAGTCTAGCAGCAGTACGTACAAGAACAGCGGCATTGATCACTTCACTTGGACTGTTTTGTACGACACGAGCTCGCTGTACCCCCAACAGTTATGGCTGCACAAAGCAGCAAAGCCAGCAGGAAGAGGGAAGCAGGCGATCGAGTAACTGCAAAAATGCAGAGCAGATTCAGAAGCCTCACAATGGAACGGAAGGAGCAGTTGCTGCTGCCGCTGAAACAGTAGCGGCGCAGCAGCTTCATTCTCTGCAGTCGTGATCAGTGAATCAAGCAGTAGCCGCTAGAGAAGTGAGGATACGTTTGTTTGTATTTTTACAAATAATAGTAAAGCTGAAGGGAAAACCGAGCTTTTGAAAACCTGAAAAAAGTGCCTGTACATATATACTACGATTGATTTCGAACAGCACCCCACCACCACAAGCAAAAGCTCCTCCAAACATGCTTTTTGGCTTTGTAAAATCCACTAGCAAAGTTAATTTCTTTTGGAACAGCTTTTGGTTTTTGTCCAGAAGCCAAAAGTAAAAGCCGGAGGCCTTTGGCGTGGCAGGAGGCCAGGACCTGACTGACAGAACGCTATACGTGCACATGTTTGTACTGCTACGGTAATACCGTAACTATTGGTATACAGTACAAATGGTTAACGACCCGCTCTCTGGTGGGTAGAAACAGGAACAGTGTAGGAGTAGTATATACTAGTGAAATAATGCTACGGGGTCTTTAATACAGATCCAACTTTTATGGCTCCTTGGTAGATCTGTCACGGGAACCTTGACGCCGATCGATCCCCGGCCGGCCGCCCCGGACCCATACGCATCATCATCATCTCTCTCTATCTGTCTCCATGGATTTCATCTCCTTCTCCGATCATTATAACTTCTTATACTTCCTGCAATTTTTTTGGGGGAACAATACTTATCCTGGAATTTAATCACTCGTATTTACTGCGACGACGGCACGTATAGGAGCAGTAAATACGATGCGTGTACGCGCGCGCACGTATATACGCCGGCCCTACACGTTTGTTTCGTCCACCCGCCGCCGCAGCAGCCCACCGCGGCCCACATATGGCGGCCGTTGCCGGGTGGGGCCCACACCCGGCAGAGGTCGCTCTCGCCCGCCTCTGGTTTCTTTTGCAGCTTGCTCCCTCTTCGTCTGCTGCTGCTGCTGATTCAGCTTGCCGGTAAGCGGTAACACTTGCCTTACCCGGTTAAAACATTAGCTGTAACCACAGCAGTAAGTAGCACCACACACAGTTGACACAACAGCTAACTATATAAGCTACTGCATGCAGCCATGCATTTGTTTTTTTTTTGACACGCCATGCATTTGGTTTGGTGTTACAGCTCTCGAGACCATGGGACAAATAATACCACGGGTGCCTCATTGTGACACCTCCTCCGTAAAGGGTCATGGGAAATACTCTCAACAGAACAGAGCGCTAAAAATAATGGGGTTGGCATCCTTTTTCTTCTTAGCCGTGCTAAGATGTTATAAGTAGAATTGAATACACCAGCACCTACCTAAAACATCAAATTAGTTTCATTAAATTCATCGTGAAATCTCTCTTGGTAGTACATTCATCTGGTATCTCTTGGTGGTGCAATCATTTGGTAATATATCTTTCATAAACTTAATTAAAGTTAGAGAAATTTAGGATAAAACTAAAACATCCATTTTGAAACGGAGAAAATAACAATTCTCAAGACAAATAATTGCATCAAATATCTTCTAGCTTTTCGAACCCAAAATGGTGCAATGGGGCGAAGCCAGCGTAGGGCGTGTTTGGCACAGCTCCAACTCCAAATTTCAGACTATATTTGCATTTTCTATGCTAAATTATAATATTTTAAATATTACTTCACGTAGCTCCAACAAAATGATTCATCCAAATAGTCTCTATGTACCCCTAGTTCCAACTATAAGATTTTTTGGAGCCCCTAATACCTAGCTCCAGCTCCAAGAACTCCACAGATATTCTGGAGTTGGAGCTGTGCCAAACATGCCCCACCGTGGCCATCACCATTAGAAGCTGGGATCATCAGTATCAGTATTGTTGAACAGTGTGAAGCAATAATTCCTCACTGATTTGAAAATAGCGTCGGGGTTGGCTAACCCCGACAAATGGCCAGGCTCCACCACCCCCAATGCAAAATCTTAGTATTCTTACTAAAATCTAAAAAAAAACTTTTGAATCCAAACAAAACCCTAATTCTACACAAAACCTTGTCTACACATAATCAATGCATGTAAATCGACATAAAAAGTAACCATTCTTGCTATGTCTAATAAATGGCTAGCAAATATCTCGATCTAACCATCATAGTACTCTCACTCCTTCCTTTTATATGTATACGGCATTGGATAGTTCAAAAATAAAACCAACCAACATCATATATAGGAGGGCCGGAGTACTTGAGAGTGGAACATGCAAGGGAAGTTGAGAGACGTTGCATGTTCCTTTGGAGAATATCCGGAAGAAGTTTCAGTTCTTGGTGTTTGCGTCCATCTCGCCGGTTCTTCCTGTGTGTTGTGTCGTTGCCAACGATAGTGACAGCAGTACGTAGCACATCGATTCCCTTTGCCCAGTGAAGGAAGGAGGGGAAACAGAGCAATCATCAGACGTCACTTTTGCATTCTGTTGCCGTACAAAGATGCCTCTGTCTTTGCGTCCTTGGTTGTCCGTGCAGGGTGGCCGTAAAATTGTACAGAGCGTTTGCCATTAAAAAGTAACTCCTAAATTTACTATGCAAAAAGAAGATTCCCTATTACATCAAAATGTCATAACATGCATGGAGTACTAAATGTAGATGAAATCAAAAACTAATTGCATAATTTTGTTGTACTTTGCGAGACGAACATTTTGAGTCTAATTAATCAATTTTTGGACAAATTTTCACACATACAAACAAAATGCTACAGTAACGCAATGATTACGAAGTGATATCATACTCCCAAATTCACACTCCTAAATTCAACATCTAAACACGGCCTAGGGACTGCTTAAATTCTGGTGAAATTACTGCAAAAGATTGACGCGTCTACTCAATAATGTGGGTTCAGAATTGCTACTGCATGCAGTGGAATTTTTCAAAACGGCATGCAAGTAAAATGTGCAAAAGTATTGTCTAGAGCAGCTCCATAATATTAAGAGCAACCCCAGTATGGCTCCTGCATGCCACACCAAGACTAACCCTTCATCGTCGCCTCAGATCTGCGATCGACACCTAAGGCTCGAGCTCCGCTACATCGAACTTGGGATCTGCCACCATCCCATCACCTATAGGAGGGAGAAGAGGGATGGGGAAGCAAATAAGAGTACAAGGGGAGGGAGAGAGAGGTGGTTGGGAAAATAAACAAATAAAAAAATAAAATAAAAATAGAGTTAATTTACTGACGAACAGGTTATATATGTCATGAACAAAGTAGGGGCTGCAGAGTAGAGGCTACTGTTGGAGTTGTGGACAAAACTATCCCTAGAAAGTAGGGACAACTCTTACTTAAAAAAATGTATAGGCCTCAAGTAGTAACTGTTGCTGGAGTTGCTAGTTAGAACCCCTGTTTTTGCAATGTACTCCCTCCGTCCCTAAATGTATGTCGTTCTCGCTTCCCGAGAAACATCTTTGATCAAATATATAAAAATATATATTAATATAATATTTATAGTACATAATAAATATCATTAGATAGATATTTGAATCTAGTTTTTTAATAAATTTATTTGGAGATTAAAATGTTGCACGTATTTTCTACGAATCGAATCTAAATCGTGGCACGGAAACCAATAACGACCTACATTAAGGGACAGAGGGAGTATGTTCCTTTTTTGAGAGGAAAGTATTATGTTTGCCGCAATGTACTGTCGACGCACTTATGCTTATTATTCCCTACCGAGTTACCATTCACCTGTTCTGTTCGACACGCAATGCAGTGTAGGATTGGTTTTTCCTAATAACCTTGGATAGCAAATAAATTACACACCCATAGCTGGCCTGTGAAGCCAGTCACATCACTAGCTAGAAGATCCACTAATTCACTATGGCCCAGCGAGGGACAAGGGAAGTTAAGATTTGCATGAACCACGGCCCACACGTAACGCATCTCACACTGCATCTGCATGCATGTACTCAAGACCGCTAGCTCCGTGGCTGCTACACTCACAACTAGGGAGTACAGTGCTGACCCTCCCAAAAAAAAGTATGAATGGAAATTGTTGTGTGCACAAGCCCTTCATTCGTCATAAGGATTTTCTTTTAGAAATATATCCAATAATTGTTCTTATTTTACCCTTCAAGTTCACAAAATGTGGTTTTCAGTGCGCTAAAGAAGTTTTTCATATATTCAAAGATATCATTAATTTCCCACTGGCATGTGATGGGTCTCGAGTGCATATTACAGAGCACGGCCTTTCTCCCCTTTTTTTCCTTACTAAGCTGAACAAAACTTTTAGACAGGGTGTATATATCTGTTTGTCTATTATATCTTAGTAGATGATAAGAACACGTGTCATATTATACCCTCCTCCCCTCTCTCTCTCTATACTCTGAAACTCTTGGATCTGTTACTGCTGTCACATGAACGTGCTCCCTGGCCTTTTATGATGTCACTACGTTGTAGCCCGTGGACCACTCGGTACATTCACACGTACCATTGTAATAGTAGAATCCCCTTGCCAAAATTAATAGCATCAATAAATACGGCATGACTAGAATTTACCATGGGACCTTAGTAGTTTCTGTAAAAAAAAATCCTACAGGTTATAGCCATGGTAATAAAGATGGTAACTCAGTTCAGTATTGTGTTAGTTTAATAAACATACTCCCTCCGTCCCACAATAACAGGCCATTTTGAAAAATACCAGACAAATTAGTAGTCATGACAAATGACAATATTACCCCTTATTAGAGTTACAAAAGTAGTATTAACTAGCTATTTGATTGGCTCTATGTGTTTCCCTATGCACTTTTACGTTTCTCTATGTACTTTTGTATTAATGTGTTATCTCTAAAAGCTAAATGGACATTCTTTATGGGACAAAATTTGAATGCTAAATAGCATGTTATTGCGGGACGGAGGGAGTAGATCCTTTATATGCAGCTGAATAAGTGGAAAATCTCTCCATTAGCACTAATTACTCAGTTATGAAAGTGCTGGAGACAAATTCTCTCATTTTAGGTTAAAGTTTATTTATCATCTTGGAGTATATCCTGCAAATTAAATCACTGATTTAGTTTATAGTAATAAACTAATAAAATCTTAATCAAAACTACTCAACTATCCTAAAAATTAAAAACCATCCTTCAATGGGTGTGGGTATATATACATTTTGTTTACAAAACTTACAAGTCCAAAGTTGAATTTAACTGACACAGGTCAAACAATTCTATTTGCTAACAAGAAATTTGTCCCTTCTACAACAATATTGATGCTGCTGAAAACGGAGAGAGAGGCAGATATCCTTGTTTCAAACGCAACCACAAGTTCTGGAGCTGAAAGCCCGAGACTCAGGCTGTGTTTAGTTAGAAAAAGAAGAAGAGAAAGTTTGGTGAAAATGTCACATCGGACACTGTAGCGTACTGTAGCACTTTTCGGTTGTTTGTGGTAAACATTGTCCTACCATGACCTAACTAGGCTCAAAAGATTCGTCTCGCCGTGTACATCAAAACTATGTACTTAGTTTTTTTATTTACCCATGTTTAGTATTTCATGCATGAAGAGAGAGATTTGATGTGATAGATGGATAGTGAAGTTTGGAAAGAGAATTTTTGGGAAAGTTGGGGAACTAAACACAGCCTCAACAGATTTAGCCAGTACAGTAGCCAAGCTGGGCTTCAACCACCGGTCAAGTAGCTCCAAAAACAGGGGGCTTAACTGCCTGCCGGCCACATGCATATGATGTTACTACTCCTACATGTGTATCTAGCAGAGGACAGAGGCAAAGGCACAGTAACGTCCAGTGCCACTTTCTGCCCTAGCTACTCTCCCAAAGCAGGGGATGGGGTGCAGTATATAGCAGCAGTAGCAAAAATATGGAACTATGGAAGTGGTGAGGGATGGGAGGCAGAGCAAGAAAATGGCCATGCACACAGCAGGAGCAGTACCACTACAGAGCGTTGTAGGGTCTGTCCTGAAATATAGTCCTCTTGCTCAAGGCCGGCCGAATATCATGAGCTCGAGCCTGATCAAGGAGTCTGAAAATGTGATCCGAAGGATGGTATATTGCTCTAAGAATTGCCTCCCACCAGCAGGGAAGACATGTATATAGCAGCTTGCCAATACGTCACCATATGTGTCTCTGGTATGTGGGACCCTGAGTGATGTTTGTCAATTGTTGAGCCAATTCTTCGGGATATTATGGTTTGTCAATCTATCAATTTTTAGTGGGTTGTCATGTGGAATCGCTAGGCATCTAAGCCTCAAATACGTATAATATAAGGTTTTACGACCTCTGAAAGTCCAAGTTCTACACATCCACATATGGCAGACCAGAATGGTGAATCCTAGGTAGCTCACACGTAGTTAGGGTATGTAGAGGAATACCACAACAAAGTGAGAATCATCAAAGCCAAATGTACATGGTGATACCTTCATGATGACAGCCTACATGACTTCCCCGGACAGGTAAACGGAAATAGCACGCAAGAAGGGTACCCTTGTAATTGTACTACGAGTTAGTAGTGATTGTCTTCATTTTTTTTTCCATATGTGGCTAGCTTCCCTGAACGTAAGTATCGAAAATAAAAGGTAAAGGAAAGTAATACAATTATTATTAGTAGTAAAGAACAAGCTCACAAACTGGCCATTGAACAGGAAGGAAAAATATTCAAACAACAAACAAAGTGATCAATTTCCGCGCTCTACTATACTATATTGGTAGTGAAAATAAAGGAATTTTGATCTCATTTTTTGATCAATCAACTTTCTTTTCACATACAATGCTCATAATAGACAAAACGGGTTAACAATAACAACAAAATTACCAAAAAAAGGTAAGACAATAAATAGCGTTAATTCCAAAAGTATCTCATTCGAGATTTGATCAAGCATGCATAAATAGCGTTAATTGGTAAACCAATTGCAAAAGTGTTAACACCAAAAATTGACACCAGGAAGATATCGTGTCAAAGTCTGGGTATAAATATAAACCCATGACAATTGTAATAGGTATCGAACAATCATACAACAAACCGGCCTTGCGCCACCTTTTCGAGTCCTTTAGTTGTGTCGTCGAGTTTCTTTCGAGGGGAATCATCGATCCGTCGACCTCCGTAAGTATCGACAACCTTGTATCATGCTTAGTATCATGCGGTGGATTTAAGCTTGGTATGAGAAGGCTTCTTTGTTAAATCATGAGTCATGCGGTAGGCTAAGGTTTAGCTTGAAGCAAGTTATCGGCTCTATTAGATTTTGGCAAAGATCTAATAGATTCATTAAGTTACCTTGTGTTATTTGGGTTTTACTTTATGTTTAAATTCATATAACATCCTTTTTGCCCAGTCTAGATTGGTTAGGTTCGGTTTTGATTCATCGCAAGACATGACCATGTTACCTTACATAGCCGAATTCGAACCAATCTAGATTGCCACGTGTTGCGGGTTCAAACTCGTTGATTTTGTGTGGATCTTGAGAGAGCCGGGTATCATGCGGTAGATGCAGGCTTTTGGGTCGTTTTAGAACCTGTGATGCCATATACTACATTCAGGAAGCTTGGCATGGGCCCTGGAGATTTAACACCAACGAGCATAATTCTGAATGATTTTGCTGGGAATCCTTCAGACACCAAAGGCTGTGTTCATGTAGATCTAATGATTGGGTCCAAGGTTCTGCTCACAACTTTCTTTGTCATTGAGGGCAAAGGGGCATATAGTTTGCTGCTTGGAAGAGATTGGATCCATGCAAATTGCTGTATCCCATCCACCATGCATCAACAGCTCATTCAGTGGATAGATGATGAGGTGGAAATTGTCCAAGCAGATGATTCAATAAGTGTGGCAAATATGGAACCAGCTTTTTGGGAGTATCAAGGCATAGATTGTTTCTCAGGCAAAGACTGGGGAGAAGGTCCTGTTGCACCAGCCAGCAGTGATCAACAGCCGATCAAAGCAGTCGGCTCTCATAGTAATTTTTAATGGAGAATCCAATTGATGGAACTGACGGGAAGTTAGGACGTGGATTTGTGTCGGCTGATAAGCTAGAAGAAGTGGACATTGGAGATGGTGACAAACCAAGGCCGACATTCATCAGTGCAAACTTAGATTCAGTTTTCAGAGAAGAGTTGATTAAATTATTAAGAGAATACAAAGACTGCTTTGCTTGGGATTATTCGGAGATGCCTGGTTTGGACCGTTCTATTGTTGAGCATCGGTTGCCAATCAAGCCTGGTTATAAACCTTACAAACAGCCACCCCGAAAAATCTACAAGGAAGAAGTGTTGGCCGATGTGAAAAAAGAGATTGAAAGGTTACTAGACGCAAATTTCATTCGGCCATGCAAATATGCGGATTGGATCTCTAATATTGTTCCTGTCTATAAGAAAAATGGAAAAATGAGGGTTTGCATAGATTTTAGAGATTTGAACAGGGCTACACCCATGGATGGATATCCAATGCCAATTGCTGACTCATTAGTTGATGCTGCTGCTGGATATAAAGTACTCAGTTTTATGGATGGCAATGCAGGATACAATCAAATTTTTATGGCATTAGAGGATATAGTAAAGACAGCTTTCAGATGTCCTGGACATATAGGGTTGTTTGAGTGGGTTGTCATGACATTTGGATTAAAAAATGCTGGTGCAACTTATCAAAGGGCTATGAATTATATTTTTCATGAGTTGATCGGCAAGATTGTGGAGATATATATTGATGATGTTGTGATTAAGTCATTGGATCATGAATCACATTTAGCTGACGTAAGAAAAACTCTAGAGTGCACTAGAAAACGTGGGCTTAAGATGAACCCGAATAAGTGTGCTTTTGGAGTTTCGGCTGGAGAGTTTCTGGGTTTTTTGATACATGAAGGAGGGATAGGAGTTGGCAAGAAGAGCATGAAGGCGATTGATGAAATTGTTCCTCCAACTAATCTTAAAGAGTTGCAATCATTACTCGGCAAGATAAATTTTGTGAGAAGATTCATATCAAATTTGTCACAGAGTGTCATTGCCTAACAGAGTCAAGGTTCCTACAGAATTCACTAAATTCTCAGGGCAAGATGATACTAGCACTGTGGAGCATATAGCTAGATACTTGATGCAGCTTGGAGAAGCCTCCGCAGATGAAGCCTTTAGAATCAGATACTTTCCTTTGTCCTTGACAGGTCCAGCATTTACATGGTTTGCTACTTTGCCTGCTCAATCAATTTGTACTTGGAAGGATCTGGAGCAGAAGTTCCATGCTCATTACTATACTGGCAGCACTGAGAAAAAGTTGGTTGATTTAACTAGCTTGAGGCAGAGAAATAATGAAACACCTACAGAATTCCTCTGGAGATTTAGGGTAACAAAAAGCATGTGTTTTTCTCTGAACATACCTGATGATCAATTGGCTGGTATGGCTGTAGCTGGGATGCTGCCTGCAATTCGTGAAAAGTTATTCGGGATGGAGAATCAAGAATTAAAGCAAGCAAGGCCTAGGATGAAATCAGTATGGCGTCGAAAGGACACACCTGAAGAAGATGATGGTAGATTTGCCAAACAAAATGATGTGGCCGACATTTACAACCAATTCCTCGAGAGAGCAGATCAAGGGGATGAGTATGAAGATAATGAAGAAGTGGCTGCAGCAGAAATAGTGTGGGGCAAAGAGCCGATTACTGTGAATCAAAAGTGGGTCAAGCAGACTAAAGGTGCTTATGATTTTGATGTAACCAAAGCAGACAAATTGTTTGATTTCCTTGTGAAAGAAGGCCGAATCAAGTTACCAGAGGGGCATTCCATGCTTCGGCCGGATGGAGTAAGAAACAAAAATCATTGTGGATTCCACGACAGAAACTCTCATTCCATCAATGAATGTAGAGTCTTTAGAATGAGGATTCAAAAGGCTATACAAGAAGGACACTTGAAGTTTGATAACAAGATGAAATTGGATAGCAATCCGTTCCCTCAGAATATGGTTGGGTTTTCAATCAACATGGTGAATGCTGTTGCACCTGAAGAAAAAGGGAAGATGAAAGTTTTAACTTCAGAAAAGGCAAAACAAAGTGGCTCAGTTGACCCCACTCGGCAAGTCACGATTGAACAGATTCACAAGAAAGATCCTCGTGCCCCGAATTGTCAATTTGAAATTGGGAAATCCTCTAAGCCTAGAGTCACTTCACGTATTCTTCTCAATAAATGGCAACGACAGCAAGAAAAAGAGCGCTACCAGAGGCGTAGATATGAAGAAGAAAGGTACAGAGAAGAACAAGAAAATTTGCACGGGAACAGGAACGTGCACATTGGGATTGTGCTTTCTTCAGACATTGCTGGAACGAGGGTTTAAAGTTGCCTACATGGAATAATTGCCCTGAATGCAACGATAGACATGATGAATATAGACAGGATACTGTCAATCGCCGATCTGTCCATGAAAGAATTGGCAGAGTACATCATAGTGATGATCGGCGTTTTGATGATCAACCAAGAAAGAGGCATGCTGATCACAGGTGGGTTGATCATGAAGAAGAAGAAGATCATGGGTATATTTGGCAAGAAGGGCAATGGTGTCCACCTGGCTTAAGGAAAAGCCAAAAGAGAAGAGTACAACGCTTGAGGAATCAAGAATTAAAGCAAGCAAGGCCTAGGATGAAATCAGTATGGCGTCGAAAGGACAGACCTGAAGAAGATGATCATTCGGCTCCTACATGCATGGTATGTTTCTTGCCGAATGAATTTATGGCTCCTGCTGATCAAGTTGTACAGGAGGAAGCGTTGTCAGAGATAGATGAAGTCGAACAGCTAATGGCACAATTGATGCTCAATAAGCAAGCTGTCTTTGAAAAGCCAATCCAGAATCGACACATGAAGCCACTATATTTGAAAGGATTTGTCAATGGGAAGCCTTTAACCAAGATGTTTGTCGATGGTGGAGCTGCTGTGAATGTGATGCCATATACTACATTCAGGAAGCTTGGCATGGGCCCTGGAGATTTAACACCAACGAGCATAATTCTGAATGATTTTGCTGGGAATCCTTCAGACACCAAAGGCTGTGTTCATGTAGATCTAATGATTGGGTCCAAGGTTCTGCTCACAACTTTCTTCGTCATTGAGGGCAAAGGGGCATATAGTTTGCTGCTTGGAAGAGATTGGATCCATGCAAATTGCTGTATCCCATCCACCATGCATCAACAGCTCATTCAGTGGATAGATGATGAGGTGGAAATTGTCCAAGCAGATGATTCAATAAGTGTGGCAAATATGGAACCAGCTTTTTGGGAGTATCAAGGCATAGATTGTTTCTCAGGCAAAGACTGGGGAGAAGGTCCTGTTGCACCAGCCAGCAGTGATCAACAGCCGATCAAAGCAGTCGGCTCTCATAGTAATTTTTAATGGAGAATCCAATTGATGGAACTGACGGGAAGTTAGGACGTGGATTTGTGTCGGCTGATAAGCTAGAAGAAGTGGACATTGGAGATGGTGACAAACCAAGGCCGACATTCATCAGTGCAAACTTAGATTCAGTTTTCAGAGAAGAGTTGATTAAATTATTAAGAGAATACAAAGACTGCTTTGCTTGGGATTATTCGGAGATGCCTGGTTTGGACCGTTCTATTGTTGAGCATCGGTTGCCGATCAAGCCTGGTTATAAACCTTACAAACAGCCACCCCGAAAAATCTACAAGGAAGAAGTGTTGGCCGATGTGAAAAAAGAGATTGAAAGGTTACTAGACGCAAATTTCATTCGGCCATGCAAATATGCGGATTGGATCTCTAATATTGTTCCTGTCTATAAGAAAAATGGAAAAATGAGGGTTTGCATAGATTTTAGAGATTTGAACAGGGCTACACCCATGGATGGATATCCAATGCCAATTGCTGACTCATTAGTTGATGCTGCTGCTGGATATAAAGTACTCAGTTTTATGGATGGCAATGCAGGATACAATCAAATTTTTATGGCATTAGAGGATATAGTAAAGACAGCTTTCAGATGTCCTGGACATATAGGGTTGTTTGAGTGGGTTGTCATGACATTTGGATTAAAAAATGCCGGTGCAACTTATCAAAGGGCTATGAATTATATTTTTCATGAGTTGATCGGCAAGATTGTGGAGATATATATTGATGATGTTGTGATTAAGTCATTGGATCATGAATCACATTTAGCTGACATAAGAAAAACTCTAGAGTGCACTAGAAAACATGGGCTTAAGATGAACCCGAATAAGTGTGCTTTTGGAGTTTCGGCTGGAGAGTTTCTGGGTTTTTTGATACATGAAGGAGGAATAGGAGTTGGCAAGAAGAGCATGAAAGCGATTGATGAAATTGTTCCTCCAACTAATCTTAAAGAGTTGCAATCATTACTCGGCAAGATAAATTTTGTGAGAAGATTCATATCAAATTTGTCACAGAAGGTGTTACCCTTTTCTTCACTACTGAAAGTCAAAAAAGATCAAAAGTTTGATGAAGCCATGGCCATTCAGAGGATGGGGAATAGATTTGATTGGCCAAATCAATCCTCCATCGAGCAAGGGGCATAAGTTTGTACTTTTAGCAACAGATTATTTTACCAAGTGGGTTGAGGCGATTCCATTGAGAAAGGTAGCATCAGAAGATATGATTGAATTTGTCAAAGAGCACATCATTTACAGATTTGGAATTCCTCAGACAATTACTATAAGAAAAATGGAAAAATGAGGGTTTGCATAGATTTTAGAGATTTGAACAGGGCTACACCCATGGATGGATATCCAATGCCAATTACTGACTCATTAGTTGATTCTGCTGTTGGATATAAAGTACTCAGTTTTATGGACGGCAATGCAGGATACAATCAAATTTTTATGGCATTAGAAGATATAGTAAAGACAGCCTTTAGATGTCCTGGACACATAGGGTTGTTTGAGTGGGTTGTCATGACCTTTGGATTGAAAAATGCCGGTGCAACTTATCAAAGGGCTATGAATTATATTTTTCATGAGTTGATCGGCAAGATTGTGGAAATATATATTGATGATGTAGTGATCAAGTCATTGGATCATGAGTCCCATTTGGCTGACATAAGGAAAACTCTAGAATGCACCAGGAAACATGGGCTTAAGATGAACCCGAACAAGTGTGCTTTTGGAGTTTCGGCTGGAGAGTTTCTGGGATTTTTGATACAAGACACTGTCAATCGCCAATCTGTCCATGAAAGAATTGGCAGAATACATCCTAGTGATGATCGGCGTTTTGATGATCAACCAAGAAAGAGACATGCTGATTGCAGATGGATTGATCATGAGGAAGAAAACTGTGAGTATGTTTGGCAAAAAGGACAATGGTGTCCACCTGGTTTAAGAAGGAGTCAGAAGAGAAGAGTTCAACGCCTGAGGAATCAAGAATTAAAGCAAGCAAGGCCTAGGATGAAATCGATATGGCTCCCAAAAGACAGGCCTGACGAACATAGTCATTCGGCTCCTACATGCATGGTATGTTTCTTGCCGAATGAATTCATGGCTCCAGCTAACCAAATTGTACAGGAAGAGGTATTGCCCGATATAGATGACGCCGAACAATTTGGGTTAATGGCACAATTGATGTTGAACAAACAAGCTGTGGTAAAACAGAAGGTGATTTGGTCTGGAAAGCGATATTGCCGGCAATTGATGAAATTGTTCCTCCAACTAATCTTAAAGAGTTACAATCACTGCTTGGCAAGATAAATTTTGTGATAAGATTCATATCAAACTTGTCACAAAAGGTGTTGCCCTTTTCCTCACTACTGAAAGTCAAAAAAGATCAAAAGTTTGTATGGGGTGACGAACAACAAAAGGCTTTCAATGAGATCAAGATATACATGAAGGAGCCACCAGTATTGGTACCTCCACAGTTGAACAAGCCTTTCAAGTTGTACGTGGCGGCCGATGCCCAAACTATTGGATCGGCCCTCATACAAGAGTTTGAAGGGAAAGAAAGAGTGGTTGCATACCTTAGCCGAAAATTGCTAGATCCCGAAACAAGATATTCGGCTGCAGAGAAGCTTTGCTTGTGTGTTTATTACTCATGTACAAAATTTCGGCACTATTTGTTGAATGCCAAATGTATTGTATATTCAAAGTTTGATGTAATCAAGCACATGTTATCTATGCCAATTTTAAATGGAAGGATTGTCAAATGGATTCTACACGTATTCTCCTCAATAAATGGCAGCGTCAGCAAGAAAAAGAGCGTTTTCAAAGGCGTGAATACGAGGAGGAGAAAAGAAGACGCGAAGAAGAAAGGTTTGAGGAAGAAAAAGAAGAGTATGCTCGAGAGCAGGAACGAGCGCATTGGGGGTGTGCATTCTTCAGACACTGTTGGAACGAAGGTTTAAAGCTGCCTACAAAGAATAACTGTCCTGAGTGCAATAATGGGTATGTCGAACATAGGCAAAATGTTGCCAATCGCCGATCTGTCCATGAAAGAATTGGCAGAGTACATCTTAGTGATGATCGGCGTTTTGATGATCAACCAAGAAAGAGACATGCTGATTGCAGATGGATTGATCATGAGGAAGAAGACCATGAGTATGTTTGGCAGAAAGGACAGTGGTGTCCACCTGGTTTAAGAAGGAGTCAGAAGAGAAGAGTTCAACGCCTGAGGAATCAAGAATTAAAGCAAGCAAGGCCTAGGATGAAATCGATATGGCTCCCAAAAGACAGGCCTGACGAACATAGTCATTCGGCTCCTACATGCATGGTATGTTTCTTGCCGAATGAATTCATGGCTCCAGCTAACCAAATTGTACAGGAAGAGGTATTGCCCGATATAGATGACGCCGAACAATTTGGGTTAATGGCACAATTGATGTTGAACAAACAAGCTGTTTTTGAGAAGCCAACCCAGAATCGGCACATGAAGCCACTGTACTTGAAGGGATATGTTAATGGCAAACCATTGACCAAGATGTTTGTCGATGGAGGAGCTGCTGTCAATGTAATGCCATACACCACATTCAGGAAGCTTGGTATGGGCCTTAGAGATTTGACACCAACGAGCATAATTCTAAATGATTTTGCTGGAAATCCTTCGGACACCAAGGGATGCGTACATGTTGATCTGATGATTGGGTCCAAGACTCTGCTTACGACTTTCTTTGTCATTGAGGGCAAAGGGGCATATAGCTTGCTGCTTGGAAGAGATTGGATTCATGCAAATTGTTGTATTCCATCTACTATGCATCAACAGCTTATTCAGTGGATAGATGATGAGGTGGAGATTGTCCAAGCAGATGATTCAATAAGCGTGGCAAATATGGAACCAGCTTTCTGGGAATATCAAGGCATAGATTGTTTCTCAGGCAAAGACTGGGGAGAAGGTCCTGTGGCACCAGCCAGCAGTGATCAACAGCCGATCGAAGCAGTCGGCTCTCATAGTAATTTTTGATGGAGAATCCAATTGATGGAACTGATGGAAAATTAGGACGTGGATTTGTGTCGGCCGATAAATTAGAAGAAGTGGACATTGGAGATGGTGACAAGCCAAGGCCGACATTCATCAGTGCTAACTTGGATTCGGTTTTCAAAGAAAAATTGGTAACATTGTTAAAAGAATACAAGGACTGCTTTGCTTGGGATTATTCGGAGATGCCTGGTCTAGACCGTTCTATTGTTGAGCATCGGTTGCCAATCAAACCTGGATACAGACCTTACAAGCAACCACCCCGAAAAATCTACAAGGAAGAAGTGTTGGCCGATGTGAAAAAGGAGATTGAAAGATTACTAGATGCAAATTTCATTCGGCCATGTAAATACGCGGATTGGATCTCTAATATCGTTCCTGTCTATAAGAAAAATGGAAAAATGAGGGTTTGCATAGACTTTAGAGACTTAAACAAGGCTACACCCATGGATGGATATCCAATGCCTATTGCTGATTCATTGGTTGATGCTGCTGCTGGATACAAAGTGCTCAGTTTCATGGACGGTAACGCAGGATACAATCAGATTTATATGGCATTGGAAGATATAGTAAAGACAGCTTTCAGATGTCCTGGACACATAGGGTTGTTTGAGTGGGTTGTCATGACCTTTGGATTGAAAAATGCCGGTGCAACTTATCAAAGGGCTATGAATTATATTTTTCATGAGTTGATCGGCAAGATTGTGGAAATATATATTGATGATGTAGTGATCAAGTCACTGGATCATGAGTCTCATTTGGCCGACATAAGGAAAACTCTAGAATGCACCAGGAAACATGGGCTTAAGATGAACCCGAACAAGTGTGCTTTTGGAGTTTCGGCTGGAGAGTTTCTGGGATTTTTGATACATGAAGGAGGAATAGGAGTTGGTAAGAAAAGCATGAAGGCAATTGATGAAATTGTTCCTCCAACTAATCTTAAAGAGCTACAATCACTGCTTGGCAAGATAAATTTTGTGAGAAGATTCATATCAAACTTGTCACAAAAGGTGTTGCCCTTTTCCTCACTATTGAAAATAAAGAAGGATCAAAAGTTTGTATGGGGTGACGAACAACAAAAGGCTTTTAATGAAATAAAAGAGTACATGAAGAAGCCACCAGTATTGGTGCCTCCACAATTGAACAAGCCTTTCAAGTTGTACGTGGCGGCCGATGCCCAAACTATTGGATCGGCCCTCATTCAAGAATTTGAAGGGAAGGAAAGAGTGGTTGCATACCTTAGCCGAAAGTTATTAGATCCAGAGACAAGGTATTCGGCTATAGAGAAGCTTTGCTTATGTGTTTACTACTCCTGTACAAAATTTCGGCACTACTTACTACATGCCGAATGCATTGTGTATTCAAAGTTTGATGTGATAAAACACATGTTGTCTATGCCAATTTTGAACGGAAGGATTGGCAAATGGATTTTAGCTTTGTCTGAGTTTGAATTAAGATTTGAATCGGCAAAGGCTGTTAAGGGACAGATTATTGCCGATTTCATTACTGAACATCATGATACATCGATAAATTTGCTTAACATTGTTCCTTGGGTGTTATTCTTCGATGGATCTTCATGCAACAAAGGTGGTGGAGCAGGTATCTTATTAATTTCACCCAAAGGAGAAACATTTGAGTTTGCTGTTCCTATTCAATCTGCTGTTACTAACAATCAAGCTGAGTATGAGGCATTGCTCAAAGGGCTCCAATATTTGAAAGAAGCAAAGGCCATTGCGGTTGAAATTTTTGGAGATTCAGAATTGGTCATAAAGCAATTGAATGGTGAATATGAGTGCAAAAGTGATACCTTGAGGAATTACTATGAAGAATGCAAAGAAATATTGAAGAGCTTTCGGTCAGTAATTCTACAACACATTCCTAGAGGGGATAATGGAGAAGCAAATAGATTGGCCCAAAGTGCATCAGGTTATAAAGAGCTTCGAGAAGTTTTTGCTAATGATGTATATGCATTCGGGAGTAATCTGGCAGAAGATGATTGGAGAAAAGAGATTGCCGATTATCTGGAGAATCCGTCCCGAAAGGTTTCTAGAAAGCTCAGGTATAAAGCTTTAAAGTTTGTTCTTCTTGATGATAATTTGTATTATAAATCCCTGGATGGAGTGCTGTTACATTGCCTAAATCATGAAGAAGCAAAAAGGCTGATGAGTGAAGTACATGATGGGTTGTGTGGAGCACATCAATCGGCCTACCGAATGAAGTGGGTTATTAGAAGAACTGGATATTACTGGCCGACAATGTTGGAAGATTGTTTTGAATATTATAAAGGATGTCAAGACTGTCAGAAATTTGGAAACATTCAGAGAGTTCCGGCATCGGCTTTGAATCCCATTGTCAAGCCATGGCCATTCAGAGGATGGGGAATAGATTTGATTGGCCAAATAAATCCTCCATCTAGCAAGGGGCATAAGTTTGTGCTTTTGGCAACCGATTATTTTACCAAGTGGGTTGAGGCAATTCCATTAAAGAAGGTGACGTCGGAGAATATGGTTGAATTTGTTAAAGAACACATCATTTACAGATTTGGGATTCCTCAGACATTGATAAATTGTGTGCACATGGCGACTAAAACTAATAGATATATGTTTATATACCAATAAAAATATATGTTACTAAGAAGGGAAAAAATAGTTGGCATTTCAAAGGAACAAAATAAGAAATCAACTAATATGACATCTTTAGAAAGACATATTCTTGTAAGTTAAGTTTTTGAATCATATTATTATGGTATATAAATTAAGAAGCAAAGTTGCAAAACAATATTTACTTCTTATTTCTTACTTCCTACCAATATATTTTTGCTAATACAATGCTATGCACTTTAAGTAGCAATATATATTGCTATCTTTGCAATAACAATGACCAAGAATAATAATAGAAAACTTTATAAAGTGCAAACTATTTGACAACTAGTTCACAATTTTGACTAATTCTACATATAAAACTATAATCATCACTGTATTTTCCTCAAACTATCAATTACATAGATTAGACAATTCTATGCCAGTTTAAGGTCACATGAGATATTAGTCTAATTTCACCTCATCTTTTTCTACAACAAAACAAGATTTGTATTTTCCTATCTTAAAAGTGTCGTTTCCAACTTGGATTTTTCTTCAATAAATATTCGCTCAATGAGATATCCATTTCTTTCATTCAAACAATTAAGATGCATGGCAAGCTTGAATATATCCTTGTAATTTCACACTACCTAACATCAATTCTCGCCGCCACTACTTTATCTCCAAACTACCACAAGATATTTGGAAGGATGTGTATCTTGGCAATATCTCACTTCTTTCTCTGTAGTTTTATCTGCGGTAATAACCGATACGTTACTAAATACATAGATACATAGCAAAACAATTTTTTGAAGGTGATATGCCCTTGCTAAAGTTTACACTTCTTAGCAATATATTATTTGTCCCTAATAAATGTTAGCTAATCGATACAACATCGGCATAAGCTGGCATTTGGTGATTTACATTTTTCTTGATAGACAATTTCCAGCTAGTACGTTGCCTCTGCATATGTACACATTATTGAGTCGATATTGGGTGAATATGAAGTATAATTCCAATTTTCTTCAAACACATAGTGCAACATTGGGCGAGTGTGATCTATGTGTCCAATTTCCCTCAAAAACCTACATCTAGTGCCGTATTTTTTCACTTTACACATATAACAACACTTATCTCCAAACTAACCAAAGACATGATATCTTGGAAGGGCGCGTATTTTAGCTATATCTCACATTTTTCCCTTAGGTTTATCTGCGGAAGTAACCGATGCTTCACTCTAAAGGTATACATACGCGGCCGAGAGATTTTTTGGAAGGGCTATACATCCCTGCTAAAGATCACGCTTCCTGCCAGTACATTATTTGTCGCTACTTAATATTGGCTAATCAATACGGCGTCGGCATAAGCTGGCATACAACTCTAGAACGCTCCTTGTTTTGGCAACTTTATGTTTTTCTTCCACGGCAATGCCTGGCTAGTAAGTACATTGCCTCGCAAGCGTACACACAAGCGCGTCGTGACTCGACGAACAAGATGTACATGCCCAACCTTTTTTTTCTTGTTAACAAACCTAGACCAAGTGCACCAAATTCCTTTCCCATGCTACAGTGACATCGCGATCTTGGCCTTTGATCTTCGAATCCAACGGTCGCCGTCGTTCTACACCTCTCCCCCAACCCCATGCACCGGCCCTAGGCTCGAATTTCGGCCGGAAGGGCAGTTTGGTCATTTCAGAGTTCTTCTCTCTCCCACGGTGCCTGCAAGGCCAGTACACAGCACTTGGCGTCCATACAAATACAGGCACACACTGCCGTGGCAGAGAGAGAACTCAGACGACTCCGCTGCAGCGCTGGTCCGCTGTCCTCTGCCATCTGCGGCTGCTCCCCTCCCCACCCGGCCCAGGCCAAGAAAGCGAGCGAGGAGAGCCCTCGCGCCGCGCGGCGCCGCCAGCATGCTGCCGCCGTACTCCAACCCGCTCTGGGTGCAGCAGGACTGCGAGCAGCAGCAGCAGCAGCAGGACGCGCCGCCGCCGACGCCCATGGCGTTCGGGATGGATCAGAACCTCCTGGCACTGGCCACCGTCGCGGACATCGGGGGCGTGCCTTTGAGCACGCCGCCGGTGATCGATGAAGAGTGGTACTTCAACGCGGCCGCTGGCGCCGTCGCGCAGGGCTCGTCGTCCATGCTCCTGCCGCCGCCGGGGCAGGCGGCGGCGGGGCTGTCGCTCGGGGCCGGGTCGTCGTCGCAGATGTTCTCGCTCTTCAACATGGGTGGCGCCGCGCAGTTCGACGTCCACGGGTTCGACCTCGGCGGCCTCTCCGGCGGCGGCGGCGTGTCCGCGGGCGAGCTGGTCTCGTTCGCCGGCGCCAGCAGCGGGGGCGCGTCAAATTCCGCGCCTTTGTCGCTGATCTCGGCGGGGAACGCCGCCGGCCTCCTCGGCTCGTTCGGCGGCTTCGGCACCGCGCCGGCGCAAATGCCGGACTTCGGCGGCCTCGGCGGGTTCGACATGTTCAACAGCGGCGTCGGCGGCGGCTCCTCCTCCGCGCCGCTCCCTGCCGCCTCGGCGCCCTTCTCCGCGCGCGGCAAGGCGGCGGTGCTCCGCCCGCTGGAGATCTTCCCGCCCGTGGGCGCGCAGCCGACGCTGTTCCAGAAGCGCGCGCTCCGCCGCAACGCCGGCGAGGAGGACGACGACAGGAAGCGCAAGGCGGAGGCCGTCGCCGCGGCCGCAGGGGCGTCCTCGGCCGGCGGCGGCGGCGGCGACACGGTGCTGGACGACGCCGACGACGACGACGGCGGGAGCATTGACGCGTCCGGGCTCAACTACGACTCGGAGGACGCGAGGGGCGTCGAGGAG
This sequence comes from Echinochloa crus-galli, assembly GCA_900205405.1. Classification (NCBI taxonomy): domain Eukaryota; kingdom Viridiplantae; phylum Streptophyta; class Magnoliopsida; order Poales; family Poaceae; genus Echinochloa; species Echinochloa crus-galli. Next base: position 183,172 of record OAMR01000627.1, read on the forward strand.
AGCGGCAAGAAGGACGGCAAGGACTCCAACGCCAACAGCACGGTCACCGCCGGCGGCGCGGTCGACGGGAAGGGCAAGAAGAAGGGGATGCCGGCCAAGAACCTCATGGCGGAGCGCCGTCGCAGGAAGAAGCTCAATGACCGGCTCTACATGCTCCGGTCCGTCGTGCCCAAGATCAGCAAGGTGAGAACTCTTCCCCTGCATCTGCTTTTTGTCAGTTACTTATGCCTTATAGCGTGTAATTTGGATGAATTCTCTGTTTTTTCGTTTCAATGGAGAGTGGAAAGATGAGAATTCTGTGGTTAGCATCTTGCATTGCTATGTATGCGCCTGTTATATTGTTATGTTTCATGCAATTGCTTCTCTGAAGCTATAGTACTCCATGGTGTGGTAAATTGTTTGTCAGGACGTAGACATGTGCATCTCAGGTGCAATTGTTCCTGTTGA
>OAMR01000627.1:189406-202180 GCA_900205405.1 Echinochloa crus-galli
TCTTTGTTTTTCAACTGAATATAAGATTTTACTGCTATCTTCAGGCCATCCTGGAACATAAGTTATAGAAAGGCGTGAGTAGTTCAAATAAAAGGAGCATCGATAGTAAAAAAATGGTAGGCCAAAAGAGTTGAAGTTTAGAACCATGAGTGTCACAATAGGTTTGTAGCCAAGTTCTTCTGCAGCTTTGTTAGAACTAAATGTTCTATTGAGTGTCAGATACTTAATCCTTGCTGGTGTTAGACTTTGAGGTTGGCATGTTCCGTTAGGATATAGAACCTTGTATCCCCACTCTACCATATAGCTTATCGGCTTGATGACAAGTGAAAAAAGTGTTGTGAGTGCCTGTGTTGCCGACAGATAGCTTGTTCATAGCTATATGCCGATCAAGATTGGCCTTGCAAGCCGTAGAGATGGAACTGTCTGGTATCATCCGGCATGTTCCAGGTTTTATATCTAAACATTTTTTCTTCCTTTGAAATTGACTGGCACGCTTACAGGATTCAGACGATCGGGCATGTGTGAAGCCAGCTGATTCGGCTTGCTGTGTGCTTGGCGTGAGAAGCCGATTTTGCGTCAATAAAAAGTGAAAGTTGCTAGATCCAGAGTATAATTGATCATCCTTAGACATATATTAGATCCATGCTAGTGCAATTTCACATGCTTCTTTTAAGAGCCAATTCAATATAATAAACGATCCTTTAACCTATCACGATGTGTAGTCCCGGTCCCCCATTTCCCTTGGGTGTCATCCTAGTCTCAAACTCACTAATCATAGATTTAGCTTTGGAGACTTGGCTTCAAGTGTCATATGGTACAAGTTCTTGCTACAAGTTAAGCATTGTTTGGTATTTTGGAGTTGTTGTTCTTCATGGTACACTTCACATAATTATGTTAGATGCTACTCTATGATAACCCATCTATGTTGTTTGAGCTATTTTCCTGCATTTGAAACATGATGCTTAGATAACAGCTAATGGGAGTTGGATGGCCCAAAATTAGGGGTGGGCATAGTTTCAGTATGACAAGAGACGCGGTGATGGAACCATCTAGAATGCCGAGCATGTACCCCCCGGCACCTTCACCACTTTGGGTGCTAGTCGAAATTGCCCCTAAAACCCACCGATAGGTGGCTGCCTTATGATCCAGCCCGATTTGTTAAATAACATAGGAACAACTTAGATGTGGAATAAGGATCTATTAAACCATCAGATATGTTTTCATTGATACACACTTTGTAAGTAATCATAATGTGTTGAATAATCAAAATCCATTGCATTGATTGTATGTACGTCACTCAAGATAATAGTGCATATCTACCTATATACTGACAAAATGATCATGCAAATTTAGAGAAAGAAATATTCTAAGCACAAAAAGTCCTATTTCATAGATAATTTGAAAGAATTTGTTGATTTTTTAAATTAGTAAGGGTCTGGAAATAATGTGCATCATATCTACTAATATTTGCTTCTCTTATTTACCCATGCACATACAAAGTTCAAATTACCTAGGACCAACTACGAAGTGGATTGAGAATATATTATACCAATACTATAAACCTAGAACATATCTATTTCCAATTCCGTAATGTTGGTGCGTTCATCTTCCTAGTGAATTTTTATAAATTTCTTGAATACCTAATTGCGAGACTTAGGTAGTCAACTTTTTTTTGATAAATTGTGTGCACATGGCGACTAAAACTAATAGATATATGTTTATATACCAATAAAAATATATGTTACTAAGAAGGGAAAAAATAGTTGGCATTTCAAAGGAACAAAATAAGAAATCAACTAATATGACATCTTTAGAAAGACATATTCTTGTAAGTTAAGTTTTTGAATCATATTATTATGGTATATAAATTAAGAAGCAAAGTTGCAAAACAATATTTACTTCTTATTTCTTACTTCCTACCAATATATTTTTGCTAATACAATGCTATGCACTTTAAGTAGCAATATATATTGCTATCTTTGCAATAACAATGACCAAGAATAATAATAGAAAACTTTATAAAGTGCAAACTATTTGACAACTAGTTCACAATTTTGACTAATTCTACATATAAAACTATAATCATCACTGTATTTTCCTCAAACTATCAATTACATAGATTAGACAATTCTATGTCATTTCAAGGTCACATGAGATATTAGTCTACTTTCACCTCATCTTTTTCTACAACAAAACAAGATTTGTATTTTTTCCTATCTTAAAAGTGTCATTTCCAACTTGGATTTTTCTTCAATAAATATTCCCTCAATGAGATATCCATTTCTTTCATTCAAACAATTAAGATGCATGGCAAGCTTGAATATATCCTTGTAATTTCACACTACCTAACATCAATTCTCGCCGCCACTACTTTATCTCCAAACTACCACAAGATATTTGGAAGGATGTGTATCTTGGCAATATCTCACTTCTTTCTCTGTAGTTTTATCTGCGGTAATAACCGATACGTTACTAAATACATAGATACATAGCAAAACAATTTTTTGAAGGTGATATGCCCTTGCTAAAGTTTACACTTCTTAGCAATATATTATTTGTCCCTAATAAATGTTAGCTAATCGATACAACATCGGCATAAGCTGGCATTTGGTGATTTACATTTTTCTTGATAGACAATTTCCAGCTAGTACGTTGCCTCTGCATATGTACACATTATTGAGTCGATATTGGGTGAATATGAAGTATAATTCCAATTTTCTTCAAACACATAGTGCAACATTGGGCGAGTGTGATCTATGTGTCCAATTTCCCTCAAAAACCTACATCTAGTGCCGTATTTTTTCACTTTACACATATAACAACACTTATCTCCAAACTAACCAAAGACATGATATCTTGGAAGGGCGCGTATTTTAGCTATATCTCACATTTTTCCCTTAGGTTTATCTGCGGAAGTAACCGATGCTTCACTCTAAAGGTATACATACGCGTCCGAGAGATTTTTTGGAAGGGTTATACATCCCTGCTAAAGATCATGCTTCCTGCCAGTGAGCAGCAGCAGCAGCAGCAGGACGCGCCGCCGCCGACGCCCATGGCGTTCGGGATGGATCAGAACCTCCTGGCACTGGCCACCGTCGCGGACATCGGCGGCGTGCCTTTAAGCACGCCGCCGGTGATCGATGAAGAGTGGTACTTCAACGCGGCCGCTGGCGCCGTCGCGCAGGGCTCGTCGTCCATGCTCCTGCCGCCGCCGGGGCAGGCGGCGGCGGGGCTGTCGCTCGGGGCCGGGTCGTCGTCGCAGATGTTCTCGCTCTTCAACATGGGTGGCGCCGCGCAGTTCGACGTCCACGGGTTCGACCTCGGCGGCCTCTCCGGCGGCGGCGGCGTGTCCGCGGGCGAGCTGGTCTCGTTCACCGGCGGCGGCGGCGGCGCGTCGAATTCCGCGCCTTTGTCGCTGATCTCGGCGGGGAACGCCGGCCTCCTCGGCTCGTTCGGTGGCTTCGGCACCGCGCCGGCGCAAATGCCGGACTTCGGCGGCCTCGGCGGGTTCGACATGTTCACCAACGGCGCCGGCGGTGGCTCCTCCTCCGCACCGCTCCCCGCCGCGTCGGCGCCCCTGGCGGCGCCCTTCTCCGCGCGCGGGAAGGCGGCGGTGCTCCGCCCGCTGGAGATATTCCCGCCCGTGGGCGCGCAGCCGACGCTGTTCCAGAAGCGCGCGCTCCGCCGCAACGCCGGCGAGGAGGACGACGACAGGAAGCGCAAGGCGGAGGCCGTCGCCGCGGCCGCAGGGGCGTCCTCGGCCGGCGGCGGCGGCGGCGACACGGTGCTGGACGACGCCGACGACGACGACGGCGGGAGCATTGACGCGTCCGGGCTCAACTACGACTCGGAGGACGCGAGGGGCGTCGAGGAGAGCGGCAAGAAGGATGGCAAGGACTCCAACGCCAACAGCACGGTCACCGCCGCCGGCGCGGTCGACGGGAAGGGCAAGAAGAAGGGGATGCCGGCCAAGAACCTCATGGCGGAGCGCCGTCGCCGGAAGAAGCTCAATGACCGGCTCTACATGCTCCGGTCCGTCGTGCCCAAGATCAGCAAGGTGAGAACTCTTCCCCTGCAACTGCTTTTTGTCAGTTACTTATGACTTATAGCGCGTAATTTGGATGAATTCTCTGTTTTTTCGTTTCAATGGAGAGTGGAAAGATGGGAATTCTGTGGTTAGCATCTTGCATTGCTACGTATGCGCCTGCTATATTGTTATTATGTTTCATGCAATTGCTTCTCTGAAGCTATAGTACTCCATGGTGTGGTAAATTGTTTGTCAGGACGTAGACATGTGCATCTCAGGTGCAATTGTTCCTGTTGAGTTGTAGATGCGATGTGAAAAGATGAGAATTCCCTGGTTAGCATCTAGCAGCATCGCTGTATGTGTATAATGTGTTCATGTTACCTTTGTTTGTTTCATACATACTTTCATGCAATTGATTTTGTGAAGCTGCCATCCATGGTATGATGAATTGTTTGTCATAAGCTGTTGATATGCTTCCACCCAGCCGAGTTTTTTTTTTTGATATGCTCATCTAGAACGGCAGATCTACGACTGGGATTCAGCCATATGTGAGGTTTATTTGTTCACCTAGGGATAGCTTAGCTTTTTTAGGTTCTATCGGTTGCATTGCACATCCTTCAGTAGTTCAGTTCAGAACTTCAGACAGGTAAATGGATTACCAATTTAGCATCTACAGTTTCAGTTCCTCTGTTTAGGTTCTGAGGATGCTATGGCTACTGCTTTCCTTATGGTCCCAACCTACACTGTGTGACTTCATTTCCTTTCTTTATTTTTTCTTTTCTTTTTTCTGAGAAATGAAGCAATTGTTGTATGCCTTGCAGTTACTGTTGTGATTCAGGGATACCTCTTTGTCAAGGAACATACTCTTTATGATTAACATAGCACATGATCATCTGAAATAAGATGCCCATGATCCCTGTTCATAAGTTGCCGTGCATACAAATCACTATCCATCAGTGTCTTTGCCTGATTCCGGGCCTCTTTCTCTGTTTTGAGTCAGTCAAATAGTAACAGTTGCAGTAAAAACAATAAAATGTCTTATTGCTCTCCCCTACATCTCTACTGTTACAGTTTTGTTCTGAAAAGGAGAATCCCTTAATCATACAAAACAGAAAGCATCAGTTATGGCGTTATAGTACTTTTGCATGACTTGTTTTAGTCTTATTGGTACATCTCTCATTATTACAATCATCCAATCCACTAGTGACACACTTTCTACTTGTGCTTTGTGCCTGATCAATGAACTGACCGTTTCTGTTTGCAACTGGTAGATGGACAGGGCTTCTATCCTTGGAGACGCAATCGAGTACCTGAAGGAGCTGCTGCAGAAGATCAATGATCTTCAGAATGAGCTCGAGTCGTCCCCTTCCACAGCCTCACTGCCCCCAACACCCACAAGCTTCCACCCTCTGACCCCGACGCTGCCCACTCTGCCGTCTCGTGTGAAGGAAGAGCTGTGCGCATTGCCAAGCCCTACTTCTCAGCAACCTAAGGTCAGTATCTGTTCCCTCGGAGCGGCACTTGATAAAAATTATAGCATTCATTTGGTTAATATCTTGCAAGGAATAGGCTGAAGTTGGCTAGACCTGTAGTGTGGCCGATGTATGCATCAGTTTGTGTTTTGGCACTTTTATCATACTGGTTGAAGCATGTAGCTCACTTACTTTCTTTTGTTCCGACAGATTGAGGTAAGGATGAGGGAAGGCCGAGCAGTCAACATCCACATGATCTGTGCTCGCAGGCCCGGTCTTCTGCTTACTACTATGAGGGCGATTGAAAGCCTTGGTCTGGATGTCCAGCAGGCTGTTGCCAGTTGCATCAATGGATTTACCCTAGACGTCTTCAAGGCTGAGGTAATGTGCCATGGCACGCAAAAGCTGCCATGCATGCTCTTAGCTGCTTGAAATGTGCACTGAAAATTCCACATGAAGATACACTGACAAGTGCTCGTTGCCTTTCTTCCTCGCTGCAGCTGTGCAAGGATGGCCCGGGGCTCCTGCCGGAGGATATCAAGACGGTCCTCCTGCAATCTGCCGGGTTCCATGGCGTGATGTAGGAGAAGAAGACGTCTCCACCAACCGCGCCAAAAAAAAAAAAAGAAGACAGAAAGAAACAATGTAGCTAAGGGGTTCACAAGCACCTCTGTCTCCGGTTTTGGGGAGCGATTTCGACAGAACCAGCTTCGTCTTTTAACGGTTCGAGAGAGAGGGAGGGAGGGAGAGACCTGCTCAGGGCTCTCCGGAACCATTGTGTCTGTGCACCAGTCGTTAATTAGGGTCTAGGGTCAGTCGAAAAATAATGTCAGTACTTCCGTGTCTTTGCTCCGGTTCTCGGTACATGCTTTTGCCTTGTGTAGTCCTGCTGCGACTCCCAAGTCCGAACCAAAGTCTGCGTCGGTTGAAAAGGTAGAAAATCGGTTTTTAAATTTCTTGTAATACCTGTGTCTGATGTGCGTACGTGCCTCCTTTTGCCTGTATGGTGAATGGCGCTTTTCTGTTTGTTTGTTTGCTGTGGCCTTGCCTGTTTGTTGGGTGTGGAAAAGGCTGAAGAAACCTTCCAAAAAAGAAAAGGCTGAAGAAGCTGTTGCTGCATGATGCTGGTAAATAACAGAGATTCAGAGGTTGGAGGCCGGGCAGTTTTGGAAGCAAGCGTTTCAGGCAGGCAGGGAGGGAAGAGAGGGTGGTGGTGGTCCACGGCGCGCTGGGCGGGCCAGCCAGACGCGGCGGCGGATGCGCATGGATTCACTGGAGCCGGCCGTTGGCAGCCAGCGCCGGATCATGCTGGCTTACCGGCGAGAGATTGAGAGAGCCGGGGGTGAAATGTTTGGCTCGGCTTTTTCTGCTGGAACGCGGTAGAAAGCAGGTTTCTACCGCGTCCTGGGGATCGTAACGTGCTGACGAACGAACTGTGTTTCTCCCACGAGACGAGGGTAAAAGCCTGCGTGTTTTTTTTTTCGAAAATGAAAGCCTGCGTGTTTTTGCATTGCTGGGGTGGTGGAGTGCTGGAGCGGGGCATGTGGTTTCCCTTTCCGGTGATGTATTTGTTTGAATTTGAAAAGCAGAAGCAGAAAGAAAAAAAAAACAAGTCGCAGCCTGCCTCTGAGGACCTTGGGAGTGTTCCTGATGGAGCTGAAGGAACGTGGAAGAAGGCCAGAGCTGCGTCCCTTCTCCTCTGATAGAACTTGCTGCTTCCTCTGCCCGTCGTCCTGGCGTCCTGCCGCCGGCAATAATCCATATCCGCTTTTTTTTTCTTTATGAAACAGGAGGGGTAGACCCCTACTGGTTACATATTAAAAAAGCGGAACACATCAGAAAAACACCAGGAAGTTCAGGAAAGAAAGAAATAAAGAAAATAAGGCCTATTACATGGTCTATGGAAAGTTTGATTGTAACCATTGGGACAAGTTGATTTTCTGACTCTCCTTTGCTCTTAGAATAACTAAGGCAAATTCTTTCGTGAATAAAGCTCTGCAACCTGCCATTGTTGGCTGAAGATTCTTGCAAATAAGGTCATTGCGTTCCATCCAGATGCCCCATGCCACGATGATCATGATCTCCATAAAAAAAGGGAACTCCCAGTGACTCTTTAAATGTTGTTAGCAAAGCGTAAGGAATATCACTTTGAAGATTTAGCAACGCCCAGCGGCTCTTGGCAAAGGAGCAGCCCAAGATCGAAAAGGTGCACCAATGTTTCCTCTTGATCTTCAGCACACAGTACATACACAATTATAGTCCTGAAGAACCATCATATTCTTTCGTTTGACTGCGGAGGCATATCCGCTTTGCAGAGGAGGGGCAGAGGCAGAGCCTGCACGCGCGGCGCTCAGAGACGCAGAGCTTCATTCCTTCCGCCGGCGTAAATGGCTGCACGGCCGCATGATTTGGTCCTGATCCCCCCCTCTCTGCCGCGCCGCCTGCGACGTACGGCCGCCGGCCTGCCGGAACGGCCAATCATGAGGCCGGCGCAGAAGTAAAACGGCTCGACGTCGGCGTGCGGCGAGGCGAGGCGACCGGCCATTCAATACGGTTCACTCCCTTCCTGTGCCTCTGCCTGCAAAGGAAAGGATCCTCCGGGTGTTCGTGTTCCAAGATGCCAACTCGCCAAGTGAATTGCAAAAGGAAGGGGACGGGAGGATTTTGCTACATTTACTCGTCGGGCTTGCACGCACGCGCGCCGGCGGGATGGATGATCCCGGCCATGGATGGATGGAGTCGGCATTGACGGCGGGTGTGCTGCGACCCGTGTCAGGCCACAAGCAATCACTGCCTGCTACTCGATCGGCTCGGCCCCGGCCCGTCTTCACGGCATGTGCGGCTGGATCTACCGCCGGAACGTTCCACTGCAGGCTCGGAAGCTTTTCCTTTTTACCGCGCGCGGCAGGCAGGAGGCAACAGGCCAAGGCCAAGGCCAACGCAACCGTGTCTTTGAATGGCTCTTCCCGTTTGGAGCAGCTTCAGGCACCCTGCGGAGTGGCGCCACCGTTGATTGCTGTAGCCAGAAGAGAATCGGACTGGGTTTCAAGGGCAGCCCGTGAAAGCCAGTTTGTTGGGCCTCACTGGCTCCATCTGCTAGTGCTACAGGAGCCACCACATGAAACACCGGCTGTGACTCACTCAGGCCTCGTTTAGAAACCAAATTTCACACCCAAATTCACTATGCCAAAAGAAGATTCTCCATCACATCAAAATGTCATAACATGCATGGAGTACTAAAAGTAGATAAATTAAAAACTAATTGCACAGTTTTGTTGTACTCTACGAGACGAACATTTTGAGCCTAATTAATTAATTTTTAGATAATTTTTCACACATACAAACGAAATACTACAATACGCACGTACCCCAAAACTCCCAAATTTGGCTCCAAATTTGGGAACTAAACAAGGCCTCAGGCTACGTTTGGCACTAATGGGAGGCGAAGCAAAGGATACGGATGAGTCCCATCCACCAAATTGCCGTCCACCCACTCCCCGCTCCCTTGATTAATTAAGGTAGTATTTTTTTAGCACATTTGAAGCTAGTATTTGGGATGGCGTCGAGCTCCCTCCTCGACGTGGCCATCAGCACAACGTCAGCGCACCCGTTCCCTTTCCGCAAAAGAAAAAAGGAACGCACCCGTTCCCCCACCACGTTGATTAATTAAGTTAGCGTGCCGTTACAATTAAATAACAAAGAATACCAATATTTAGAAACAAACTATTGAAATTTGTAAAATAACCCCAAAAAATATCAAAGGGAAACACAAAGCGAAAAAGGAACATGCTTGTTCGTACTTGATCCTAAAAGCAATATGAATTGACCAAAACATTCCAAGCAGCTAAGACAGCTCTGTATGGTCTAAACTAGCAAGGTGGCCCGCGCAAACAGCGCGGGTAGCTAGCATTTTATTGTAAGTAGATTCTCTACTACTTAAAAATAAATTTATCTAAAGATTTTTTTTGTTCTTCGTTGTAATTGTTTTGTCTAGACAATCCAAATCTACAGAATAAATACTATGATCTTCTTGTAAAGCACTCAAAAGATTTTGCTTTTGATGATCTTTATTTTCTAAATATTTAAACTTAAACACATATACTTCTTCATAGTTATTTTACATTAGTTGGAGAAAAATTGGATGGCTCACGTCGCTCGATCCGACGGCTGTAAGTGGAGGAGGTACCAAGAGGTACCCAAAAGAGAGGTACCTAGCATGTACCCGGTACCTCTCTTTTCGTGGGCCAATATGCACCTGGTACCTCTCTTTTGGTGAGGCCCGCACAAAAAAAAGAGGGCACTGTTAATTGTCATTCCGGGATTAAGTTTTTACATCAAGGGTAAACTAGTCAATCCATAAAGATGGGAATAATGTTTTCGTAGTCGGCGCCGTCCGCCGCAACCTCGACGCGGGCTGGGCCGGCCGCGTCACCGTCGCGGTGATGCCGCTGATGAAGAGCCTCACGTTCGACATCATCGACCTGCTGCTCTTAGGCCTTGGGCGCAGCGCCGCCAGGGACGTCCTCGCCGGTGACTTCGCGCACGTCATCGACGGCATCTGGGCCATCCCGTGGACCTGCCGTTCACGGCGTTCCGCCGGAGCCTCAGGGCTAGATCCAGGGCCCGCCTGTTAACACCAAAAATTGGCACCAGGAAGAGGCTGACGTGTGGGCCGGATTTGGTAAAAAATACCATTCGGCAAGGAAGGTTTTCTTCGAAACATTCGGCAAAGACGTTCTGCGGTCGGGAGCCCATCGTCGTTCGGCAAAGAAGTTGTTCCACAGGTAGAAATGGAAACATTCGGGACACGTGACGACGTGGATTAAATATAAGGAAAAGGCTGATTCGATGATGAGTATGAGATGAATACGGCGCTTCAACGTTTATCTTTGGAAATAAATATTGTAATCGTAATCGATTAGGAGTCGTGTCAAAACCTGGGTATAAATATAAACCCGTGGTGATTGTAATGGATATAGAACAATTACACAACAAACCGGCCCTGCACCAACTTTTGAGTCCTTTTAGTCGTGTCGTCGAATTCTTTCAGCAACCTTGTATCATGCTTAGTATCATGCGGTGGATTTAGTACATTAGCTTCTGTCTCTTATACACATCTAGATGTGTATAAGAGACAGATTGATGCCCTCCCAAATCCCGGGTATGTTGGTGCGACAGGGATGCCCGTTAGTGAGGCAAGTTACCGGCTCTATTAGATTTGGCAATATCTAATAGATTCTTTAAGTTATCCCGTGTTGCTTTGAGTTTTACTTTTATGTTTAATTCAATTAACATTCCTTTGCCCAATTTAGATTGATTAGATTCGGCTCTAGCTTATGATATGACAAGCGAGTCACGTTTTCTCCATAGCCGAATTCGAGTCAATCTAGATTGTCACGTGTTGCGGGTCCAAACTTGTTGGTCTTGTATAGATTTTGACAGAACCGGGTATCATGCGATAGATGCAGGTTTTTGGGTCATCTTAGAGCTAATCACCCGGTGGATTAGAATTCGATTCGATCTGATAGATTTACCTTTACCGATTAGGCTTGTTCCTTCGCCATGGACCCCGATTCGGCTAAATAGCCGCAATCGGTAATGCTCTCACGAGTGAACGTGTGTTCGTGGGTTTGCATTGGACAATGAATGCTTTTAGCCTTTCACGATTAGATTGTATCATGCGGTGGATTGATCTAATCTGATTAGTGGTGTGGTCTCAAACAAGTCGTATCATGCGGAGACATGCGGTAGACTAGTGCTTTTAACCTATGCATTCTTGTTTATTTAAAAATTATGATTATGCTTTTCGCTTTATATTTATTTTATCATGTTCTGTTCTCGTTGATCGGTTATGGTCATGTGCTGCAATGATTACTTAAGCAAATACCGATCTTTCGTCATGCTGACGTCACGTGTTCGGCAGCGTATTTCTTATATGCTTTACCGATTACCGAATGATGCTTTGATTGTTGACAGATAGCTTGTTCATAGCTATATGTCATTAAAAATTGGCTTTGTAGCCGTAGATATGGAACTGTCTGGTATCATCCGGCATGTTCCAGGTTTTTATCTAAATATTTTCTTCTTTTGTCAAGTTTTAGGAAAAAATTGAACGGCACGCCTTTGGATTCAAACGCTCAGGCCATGTGTGAAGCGACCTCCTTTTAGGAAAAAATTGAACGGCACGCCTTTGGATTCAAACGCTCAGGCCACGTGTGAAGCTAGCTAATTCAGCTTGCTGTGTGCTTGGCGTAAGGTGCTGATTTTACGTGAACAGCGGTAATGTGGGACCCACAAGCTTTGAAGATGCCTGAATTAAGGGACATTTTGGACATCACTCTTGAAGAATTGTCTGAGGAACATCAACAAATGGTGAAGACTGCTGCAGATCGGTTCTTCAAGAAATGTCTGCTGTCTTTTGCTAAAAACAGAAGTGGTGCACCGTTTCTCAAGACAGACCAAGAGTTCTACTGCCTGGACAATCTGACCTTAATGAAGATGAAGAAAGGGAGAAGTTCTCTGGCCTGTTATACAAAGCTCTGGGGGACACAATGACCAATCATAATTCTGCATTCTTGAACAGCTTTCGACACATAATGATTGGCATCTTTGGTCAGCAAGTGATAAGCCTTTCGAGCAAACATATGAGCAAGCACATGGGCAACTTGGTGGCCCGACATACTTCAATGTTCAAACATCAGTTCAGAAACCTCATGGTAAAGAAACTGTTGAAGAAACTGGAACTTCTGGTGCCGAGGGTGCGGGTGCGAATGGCCAACCGATTCAACAAGATCCTCAGCATGCAATGCTGAAATCTCGCACTTATGGTGATATGACATTCGGTACTACGGGAAATCCACCTGCTTCTGCCTACAAGATATCTCCTCTAAACAACAGACTGCAAAGAGATATGTATGGGAATGGATATTCAGAGTTTATGGATTATAATGCTATTGATGCTCTCCCAAATCCCGGGTATGTTGGTGCGACAGGGATGCCCGTTGGGAGGCCAGGAAATCAAGATGCCAATGTTGACCTCATGGTGCAAAAAATGACTGATGTACTGCAGAATCAGTTCGGTCTAAAGCCCAAAAATCAGGGGTACATGTACTCGTCTCCCTTCCCAGAGTGGAAATCGGCGGGAAAATCCCCTAACAGAGTTAAAGTTCCTACAGAATTCACTAAATTCTCAGGACAAGATGACACTAGCACTGTAGAACATATAGCTCGGTACTTGATGTAGACCATGAGCCATGCGGTAGGCTAAGGTTTAGA
>OAMR01000627.1:216598-240049 GCA_900205405.1 Echinochloa crus-galli
CGAAAAGTTTCTAGGAAGCTCAGGTATAAAGCTATAAAGTTTGTTCTTCTTGATGGAAATTTATATTATAAATCCTTGGATGGGGTGTTGCTACATTGCCTGAATCAAGAAGAAGCAAAGAAATTGATAAGTGAAGTGCATGATGGGTTGTGCGGAGCACATCAGTCGGCTTTTCGAATGAAATGGGTTATTAGAAGAACTGGATATTATTGGCCGACAATGCTGGAAGATTGCTTTGAATATTACAAGGGATGCCAAGATTATCAGAGGTTTGGAAATATTCAGAGAGTTCCAGCGTCAGCTCTAAATCCTATTATTAAACCATGGCCATTCAGGGGGTGGGGGATAGATTTAATCGGCCAAATAAATCCTCCATCTAGCAAGGGGCATAAGTTTGTTCTCTTAGCAACGGATTATTTTACTAAATGGGTCGAGGTGATTCCATTAAGGAAGGTTGCATCAGAGAATATGATTAAATTTGTTAAAGAACACATCATTTATAGATTTGGAATTCCTCAGACGATTACCACAGATCAAGGGACTCAGTTTACGTCTTCAGAATTCAGAAATTTTGCTGAAAATATGGGGATCAAATTGTTAAATTCTTCTCCTTATTATGCCCAAGCTAATGGTCAAGCAGAAGCTTCCAACAAGATCATGATTAAAATTATACAGAAGAAAATTGATCAGAAGCCAAGGAAGTGGCATTCGGTACTCAATGAGGCCTTATGGGCTTACCGAATGGCTCCTCATGGAGCTACGCGAACGTCTCCTAATGAGTTGAATTGGTATATGGACATCATGCTATCTTGCCATGGGAGATGCAATTAGACTCAAGGAGAATAAAGTTGCAAAAGGATTTGAGTTCTAAAGATTATAATGATTTAATGATGGACGAATTAGAAGATTTGCATATGATTCGTCTCAGGGCCTTGGAAAATGTTGAGAAAAATAAAATGCGAGTTGCTAAATATTACAACAAGAAGGTGAAGATCAAGCAGTTTACAGAAGGGGATTTGGTTTGGAAAGCAATATTGCCGATTGGGACTAAATACAGTGCATTCGGTAAGTGGTCCCCAAATTGGGAAGGTCCTTTCAGGGTGATTAGATGCGTGCCTGGAAATGCATACATTTTGAAAACTTTACTGGGGAAGAATTTACTGCTGCTATAAATGGGAGATATTTGAAGAAATATTATCCAAGTATTGAAATTGATCGCTGATTAGTGTGCTAATTGTCAGAATAATGGAAATAGCCGGCGTTCGGGAAGAAGCCGCCTTCAGAGCAAAAAAATCCAACAAGAGGGAAAATGGCCAATACTAGAGTGTATTGCCCTTAGTTCAAATATTACATCAAGAGTTTAACAAAATTATCGCAACGGGACTGCAAAAGATAAGTTTCATTGCCGAAGTTCCATGATCCCTAGTACAAACTAATGAAACAGTCTGTTCAGGATAGACTGGGGATGGATGGAATCGGCGATAGCAGCACCATGACCATCAAGGCGATCTATGGAGGCATCGATGTCGTCGATATCCTCTGGATTGCCGTTGGCGAAACCGGGCAGTAGCCTGGAATAGTCAGTGCCGGTGCGTGTCGACATAGCGACTAAACCCACAGCGGCGCCCAAACGGACGCCATGAAGGGCCACCTCGTCAATACGGCCTGCTATTGCACCAAGGCGAACTTCTGGCGTGTCCCCGTGAGCATTCACCTTGTTTGCCAATGTATCTACCAGTGCCTTCAAACGGTTGAGCTCGGCATCGCGATCTGCGAGATTGCGAAGTGACGGTAAATTAGTGTTATTTGAAGACAGATTAAAACTGAGTGAATTGCAGGACTCACTGTCGATGGTCTCAAGCAGCTGCTTGCGTTGGTGTTGCCACTCGAGGTCCACAATCCCAGCTTGTTTGGAGATGACCTCCAGCTCGTGTCGGGTCTCGTCGCGCTCTCTCATGAACCGGCGGGCATCGCTATCTTAATAGCGCAAATCCCAGCTGGATCTGGAAGATCGACTGGATGAATCTGAGGAATCAGCCGCCGCAGCCGAAGCAACAGCAGGGTTCCATTGGATGAGCCTGGAAAAAACGAAGAAATGTTGTCGACAATAAGGCAAAATTTGGGGAAAAGAGTGAGAAGAGGCAGACAATCACCACCTCCTACGAGCGCCGGCGCGGCTTCCTTCAGCTTCGTTGGCGGCCGGTCGCCTTCCATTGTTGTTGGCCATTGGGGTTTTCTTGAGATTACTGTGATTGAGGAAAGAAAAGCTTAGGATGGCAGAAGCTTGGAAGGCAGAGGGTTTGATGAAAAGCTAGGGGCACACGAAGTTCTTATTTATGGAACTAACAAAGAAATCGTGGCCAGAGATCGTGGCGCGTATCCCAAGAAGTTTGGAAGGTGGAGAGAATTTGCGAACCTAACGGTCTCCGCGTCGTTTGGGATTCATGCTGAGTCATATTCGGTTTGACCAAATGAGATTCGGCTGTATTGTGTTTGAATCGCCTTTCGGGACTCACACTGCTATGGCCAGCCTTGACCAATGACTCATCAACATTGAAGCAAAACAGAAATAAGGGACGGCGAGACTGCAGAGTTAATAAAGCATTCGGTTACCGGTTGTTTATTACAATTACACACCCAAATATTTTGAGATTACATTTCTGGCATTTGATATCATATTGCTAATGTTCTCCAACAGCTTCTTATCAGCTTCTTGAGTTTTGGTCAGAGCGGAAAGTTTTATTTTTAGGTGCTTTTCCTCATTCAAGGCCGCTGAAGCTTCCTTTCGTATCTTCTTTGTCGGTTCAGGAAGTTCGGCTATCTTCTTCTCATCAGCTTCAATTTCAGCTGACAGATTTCTCAGCTCAGCCTCTAGTTCGGCTTTTCTGGTTTTCTTCAGTTCAAGTGCAGGTTGCAATTTTGCCAGCAGTTCTTTGGTGCTCTGGGCTTGGGAATGCAAACAGGCCGGTCATCATGTAGACATCGGCCAAGGTGGGAGACATCGGTCCATGGCCAAAAAGAAAAGCATTTGCACCATTGGACCAAAAGTGGCAGGCGGCAATCAGGAGACTCTCATTCTTTGGAGTTTCAGCTAGAGACAACTCTAAGCAATGAGAAATATGAAGGTTATCCCAGTTCTTTGATTGGGGGCTCTTGCCATCGAAAATTCTCTTATACCAATTTCTCCAGCCCTTTCAACTTTGCTTGGTTTTCTTTTGATAAAGCTTGACCAGAAGATGTTTCTTCTCCTTGTTCAGCGATTAAATCATCCACAGCAAAGGAATAGCTGGATGATGAAGCAGATTTCTCCTGAAAGGAAATTCATATTAAATTAAGTGATAATTTATTGGGAAGTAATAAAGAGGAATGAATGGCTATACTTACCTCGTTTCTGATTTCCTGAATAGGAGAAGGAAACTTCTCAAGCTCGATGGAAGGGCCTTGTATGTTGTGCTGAGGAGAGATTGGAGAGTTTCTTGGTGAAGGTGAAGCTTCTGGAAGAAGAGTTGGTGAAGAGGGGGCTGAATTATGACGAGAAGAAGGGCTCTCCAAAATTTGATCCATCGAGGTTTGTTCTGCAACTAACAAGGGATAAATGCCGATGAAAGAGAATGGATAAGATGGTAAAATTTGTACCAGTTAACGAAGCATCGGCAGAGTCCGTGATGGTTGTTAGTTGCTGTGTTTTGGCCTGAAATCATAAAAAGATAAGATGAGCAAGATGAAAATAGCACTATACTCGAGGGGGGAAAGTTCTGACCTGGATAGTTTTCTTGCTGCTTGTTCTCTTCTTCTTTAAAGCTGAGGAAGCAAGTAGAGAAGGAGTTTTTCTTTTGGCAGAGGTTGGCCTAGTGAGAGTTGGGTCTAGAATGGCCTGCCTAGACATCAGCTGAGCCAAGGTAGGAGATTGATGTCCCAAAGCAGATATTGGACCTTTAATTTTATACAAGATTGTCCTGGCAAGAGGGGCAGGTATTATGTCCTGCAAAATGACAGGATCAAAATCAAATAGGGAGGAATGTTATTAAAACAGATATGGAGTGAGCATATTACCTCTGAAATTGGCCGGTAGTCAGGCATTAATTCAAGACAGAAGGGATGAATTGGCATATTGAAGATATGATCATGAAATTCTTGCCACCAGAGGGTGAAAGAAGGATGAACAGATGTTGTTGGCACAAAAAGTTCAAGTGCATAAATGGTGGTACAACATTTATAATCAAAGATCCTTCTTGTTTCTGTGGAGTCCTTGACAGTCTCCCTAGGCTTGAGGAATTCATGAAGGAATAATCTTGGGGGCACTTGGCCACAGCCAAATTGTCTGGCCACCATGTTTGGCTGATAGTACTCAAAAGTGCTCTGAACCAGCCTCCCTCCACAAAATTCTGCTGGCAGAATGCAGGGCTGGATGAAAGAATTAAAAATTGCTGTGGATTGTGCATCTACACATCCAGTATCAAAGCTGAACTCACAAGGAAGAGTAAGATTATCATTATCCAGATAAGGAAACCAGAGAGGGTAATCAAAGCCTCTGGAGAAAAGCTCATTCACCAATGTTCTTGTTGACAGACACAGTAGAGGCAGCTTCTCCATAGGTTTGACAGCCTTTGGTGTGTTGAGTTTCTCCTTCCTTGTAGTTAATTGAAGGGAAGTGCCGATTGTTGAGATCAATGGTGACAATCTGGTGCATATACAACTGTAACCACATCTGAACAAACCACCAGGGACCATTAACGCGGGGGATTTTCTTACTGGTATGCATTAGATAAGTGGTTTGATGGAGCATATGGTAAACACTTCCCAGAAAATATTTCCCGAGGGGGATGAGTGTACCAGCAGCCAAATCTTCAGCCATCACGATATGATTCAAGGTTTGCTCATTGGCTTTACCACAGAAGATAAATCTGCATAGCCACATGTTCAGAAAGGCTATGTATTCAACATCGGTCAGAGGGCCGTCAGACATATAATTCTGGATATATTTCTTATATCCAACTCCTGTCTTCACTCCAGTTAGCTTGGAGGAACCTTTATGCTTATACGGGCGCACAGTTCCTGTAACATTCAGGCCGGTTATCATGTAAACATCGGCCAAGGTGGGAGACATTGGTCCATGGCCAAAAAGAAAAGCATTTGCACCATTGGACCAAAAGTGGCAGGCGGAAATCAGGAGACTCTCATTCTTTGGAGTTTCAGCTAGAGATAATTCTAAGCAATGAGAAATATGAAGGTTATCCCAGTTCTTTGATTGGGGGCTCTTGCCATCGAAAATTCTCTTATACCAATTTCTCCAGCCAGCAATTGGGGGCAGAGGCCAGTTCTTGAAAGTATCTTGCCATTCGTGAGGCTTTGTCAATGAAGTCTTAAAGGGAATCCTCTGGGATTCGGCCGCAATGAGCTCGGAGGGGTCTGAATCTCCTACAGGTCCGAGGTAATAGGAGGTTGCTTGTTCCTCGATGGGAATCAAGAGTTCGGCAGCTAAGGCCTATTAAAAGCGGAAGGAGGCAAGAAGAAAATTTAAGATGCAATTCAAAGGAGTGATGCCGAATGTACTTAAGGAGAATAAAATTTACCTGGAGGGCTTGATCTTGGTTCGCCATTCAAAGATTGGAGCTCGAAAAAGTCGATGAACTAGGGTTTGGATCTGGACGAAGCTCCGAAGATTTAAAAGAGGAAAAGTGGGTGTTGAGCAGATTTAACCTAGAGACGTTGAGAGTTTCTGGTCATTTCCGGAATAAAAATATCTTTTGTCCCGAAATTGAAGGGGCATGTGTTAACACCAAAAATTGGCACCAGGAAAAGGCTGACGTGTGGGCCGGATTTGGTAAAAAATACCATTCGGCAAAGACGTTCTGCGGTCGGGAGCCCATCGTCGTTCGGCAAAGAAGTTGTTCCACAGGTAGAAATGGAAACATTCGGGAACACGTGACGACGTGGATTAAATATAAGGAAAAGGCTGATTCGATGATGAGTATGAGATGAATACAGCGCTTCAACGTTTATCTTTGGAAATAAATATTGTAATCATAATCGATTAGGAGTCGTGTCAAAACCTGGGTATAAATATAAACCCATGGTAATTGTAATAACTAATCATCCGGTGGATTTGAGCTCGAAATTGACCTGATAGATCTATCATCGTTGACAAAGTTTGTTCCTTCTTCATGGAACCCGATTCGGCTATTTAGCCGTATTCGGTAATCCCTTCATGAGTGAAACATGTTCGTGACTTTGTTTTAAATAATGAATGCTTTTAGCCTTCCATGTTTAGAGTATATCATGCGGTAGATTGATCTATTCTTGGTTGGTGGTGTGATTTTCAAATAAGTTGTATCATGCGGTGGATTAACTTGTTTGTTTTATGCTTGACGGGTTCGAAAGTATCTAGACATGCGGTAGACTAGTGCTTTTAACCTATGCATTCTTGTTTATTAAAAATCTATGATTATGCTTTCGCTTTCTATTTATTTTATCATGCTCTGTCCTCGTTAATCGGTTATAGTTATGTGCTGCAATGATTACTTAAGCAAATACCGATCTTTCGTCATGCTGACGTCACGTGTTCGGCAGCGTATTTCTTATACGCATTACCGATTACCGAATGATGCTTTGATTGTTGACAGATAGCTTGTTCATAGCTATATGTCATTCAAAATTGGCTTTGTAGCCGTAGATATGGAACTGTCTGGTATCATCTAGCATATTCCAGGTTTTTATCTAAATATTTTCGTCTTTTGTTAAGTTTTAGGAAAAAATTGGACGGCACGCCTTTAGATTCAAACGCTCAGGCCACGTGTGAAGCGACCTCCTTTTAGGAAAAAATTGGACGGCACGCCTTTGGATTCAAACGCTCAGGCCACGTGTGAAGCTAGCTAATTCAGCTTGCTGTGTGCTTGGCGTAAGGTGCTGATTTTACGTCAACACCGCCGGACGATCGCTGGGATCGCGCGGGAGACGAAGGCCAAGCTGGAGCGCGGCGAGCTCGGCCTCCCGGAGCAGCGACCTCATCGCGTGCCTGCTCAGCTTGACCGATGGCGACGGCGGCGCGCCGCTGCTGAGCGAGGAGGAGATCATGGACAACTCCATGGTGGCCCTCATCGCCGGCCACAGCACCTCGTCCATCCTCATGACATGACGTTCATGGTTCGCCACCTCGCAAACGACCCGGACACCCATGCCATGGTCCAAGGTAACAAACCCAACCAGAACACGCACCCTATGCTTTGAGGACATAGACCATTCAAAAATCAACTCTGACCACGCCATGGCTGGCGGCGCAGAGCACGAGGAGATCGCGAAGAGCAAGGGCCAAGGGCGACGGCGAGTCCCTGACATGGGAGGACCTAGGAAAGATGAAGTTGACGTGGCGCTGGAGACCATGTGCATGGTGCCGTCCATCTTCGGCAACTTCCGGCGAGCAATCCATGACGTGCAGTGGAGCTCGACGGCTACGTCATCCCCAAAGGATGGTAGGTGTTCTGGGTGTCGAGCGTGACGCACATGGACGCGGCCAAGCCGACCAGGTTCGACCCGTCCCGGTTCAAGAACCAGGCGGCGGCAACGGCGGCGCCGCCGCCGTGCTCATTCGTGGCATTAGGCGGCGGACCGAGGATATGCGCCGGCATGGAGTTCGCCAGGATTGAGACGCTGGTGACGATGCACTACCTGGTCAGGAGGTTTAGATGGAAGCTCTGCTGCAAGGAGGACACTGTAATGAACTCGCTTCAATCTAAGGCAGAAGGGGTAGATTCCAGAGAGGAATTGATAGAAAGAGGTTGGGGAATGGTTAGAACAGGGGTTCAGAGGAGGGAGAAGAAAATGTCGTAATCAGTTTCATTTCTTCGATGCCTCTTCCCTTTGTCTCGGTTCTGTTTTATATCGCCCGGTCACACAAGCCGACCGGCTGGCTTAGCTCATTCTCAGCCCATGGCCGTCACACACATGGCCCACGGCCCACATACTCATGGCCCATTACATTCCCCCTCCCTTACCAACGGCCTGTCCCCAGGCCGACGCAGATGGAAAACGCCGACGCAGATCGTACTCCTCCTCCCAGGTAGCCAAAGCATCCGGCCAATCCGCCCATCGGACCAGCACACGCGAAGAAGTAGCACCCGCTTGAGCAAACAAGGCTTTGCGAAGAATGGCCGTCGGTGACACCCCCATCGCTGGAGCAGAGTCATTAACAGGCAGGGTGGAACTGACCTGAACGCCTGCTGGAACCTGAAGCTTCAACTGGGACACATGGACAACTGGATGAATCTTGCTGTGTGACGGCAATTCCAGTTTGTAAGCCACTGGCCCCACTCGAGCTAGCACTTTGAAGGGTCCAAAGTATCGAAACGATAACTTCTGATTTCCACGTTGAGCAACAGAAGTCTGAGGGCACGTTTGGTTCAACGCCAAAGCCAGCCGTGCCAAAATTGGCGTGCCCCGACAACCGATGGCGTGCATTTGGTTTCGCGCCCATGATTTGGCGTGCCCGCGTATCCAAGCTAGCGCTAGTTCTATTTTGCGCCCACGCGCGGGCGAGACGGCGGCGGCAAAATCTCTCGCCAAATTGTTGGCGCGTCCTGTGTCGGCGTGGTTCTCCTGGGCAAGAACCAAACGTGCCCTGAATGTATGGCTGTAACTTCAAGTACACCAAATCACCTACCGCAAAGACACGTTCAGACCGATTCTTATCGGCCTGATGCTTCATCCGTTGTTGAGCACGCTCCAATTGCAGCTGAATGATTTCAGTCAACAAAGCTCTATTCTTAACCCAAGAATCCAAATCTGGAACATCTGAAACTGTCTCTGGAGTGACCCCCAACAGTCTTGGTGAATGACCATATAACACCTCGAATGGGGAATGACCCAAAGCTGAATGGAATGTTGTGTTGTACCAAAACTCGGCCAGTGACAGATAATCTTTCCATTTTCGAGGGCAAGAGCTTACCAGGTAGCGTAAGAACGTCTCTAGACACTGATTCAGTCGCTCTGTCTGCCCATCCGTTTGAGGATGATAAGCAGAACTCATCAGTAATGTAGTATTTGACAGCTTGAACAAGTTTTGCCAGAAAGCACTTGTGAACACTTTGTCACGGTCCGACACAATAGCTTGAGGAAGCCCATGGAGGCGATAAACTTGATCAAAGTATAGCTGAGCAACTTGTAAAGCTGTAAATGGATGTGCTAATGGCAAAAAATGAGCATACTTAGAGAATTTGTCAATGACCACCATAATAACAGTATAGCCATGAGAGTTAGGCAAGCCTTCGATGAAATCCATACACACAATGCTCCAAGATTGGTCTGGAATTGGCAATGGCTGAAGTAAACCGGGGGACTTGACATGTTCTACCTTGGCTTGCTGACACACTTGACAGGATTTCACATACTGCTGAATATACTGCTGAATTCTTGGCCAGGCAAACAGTTTCTTGACTCTCTGATAAGTTGCCTGACACTAGTAGGGATGTGATCATTTGTGACGATTTGCTTGTGACGTTGGTTGTTGTCGTCACAGAATAGATGTTTTCTGTGACGAAAATTTTGTATTCGTCATAATTTATAAGTGACGAAGACTTGGCATGAAAAGTAGTGACGAAAAGGAAAATAACGTCATAGAACAACACAAGCAAATCGTCATTGATCATGCTGATCGTGAGTTGCATTGTATCGATGAATCATATTCGTCACAGATTAGATTTAATACCGCCACGTCACGTAATGACTGGACATATTCGTTAGTATTAGTTTTTTTTAGAATCATATTCGTTAGTATTAGTTGTCGTGGTCCCGCACAGCTTGACATTTGACGGCGTCGGACTTTATATTTTGAGGGAAGCAGCTCACATCAGATCGGAGCAGGGCGCTTCCGCGGTAGATGGCCAGGCCCAACAACAAAGAGGCCCAATAGTGTCTTAAAACGAGCTGGTCGAGCCCAGATCATAGCAGCAACGGCGCGCTGGTTTATTCAGAAGGCAAAAAAAATTGCTCCATCGTGGGTTCGAACCGGCGACCAGATGGTGCACAGGGGGTGCTTTACCACTAGGTTAAATCGTCTTTGTTGGTAAGGTTATCTTTGTTTTGTTTATGAGTTTGTAACATGATATTTGTTGAAGGGACATTAATTGAATGGATCAGAGGTGGCCCCTAAACACCTGATCGCAGGACGTATCGCCCACCTAAACCTAAATATTGATCGCGATGACGCGGCGGCGGCACAGGCGTCCGACTGCGTAATCTACATCTACGTCGCGTCTGCACCGATCGTGAGGAGCAGTGCCCTGGCAGAGCAGCGCCTGGGGAGAGCAGCGCCTAGGATACCTTCCAATGTCACATCAATGGCGGAACAGCTTGGCTTTCGATGGTAAGCGTGAAAAGAAACATTCGCCTGGCAAGTTTACTGTGGATGAGGTCGAACAAGAGCTAGAGAAGGTGAAAGATGTCAGGCCAGGGAAGCAGCCTGACAGTATTACTGGAAATAAAAGGAAGCGCAATGACGGTCCAAAGATATATAGCCGCAAAGCTGGGTTGTGGAGATTGCCATATTGGAAACATTTGAAGCTTCCACATAATCTCGATGTGATGCACATAGAGAAGAATGTATGTGAAAATATTCTTGGAACATTACTCAATATACTAGGGAAAACCAAGGACACACATAATGCAAGGCTAGATTTGTATGATATGGGCATAAGACATGAATATCACTTACAAGAGGATGGCAACTCACTCTACAGGGCTCCACCAGTTCCATATGTGTTGGGGAAGGATCAGAAAGTCGAGTTTTGCAATTTTCTGAAAGGTATCAAGTTTCGTGATGGATATGCGGCTAACCTAGCAAGATACATAAGTGATGATGGCTCAAGGGTGGTTGGAAAGTTAAAAACTCATTCTTGCCACATACTCTTACAAAGAATCATACCTGCTGGCCTTAGAGGATTGGTGAGGAAGGATGTATATGAAGCAACCCAAAGCTGAATGGAATGTTGTGTTGTACCAAAACTCGGCCAGTGACAGATAATCTTTCCATTTTCGAGGGCAAGAGCTTACCAGGTAGCGTAAGAACGTCTCTAGACACTGATTCAGTCGCTCTGCTTATGATAAAGTTTGCCCTGCAACCTGTACAGGGACGAACTACTGCAGCAAGGTGCACGTCCAAATGATGTTGATCGACTAGTTGAACAAGGATTTGCAAAGTGGTTTAGGTCCCATGTAAGTCAATTATATGCTAATTTTTTATATGTTTTGTAGATGAATTGGTGACCTGAGTAATTTTTGTGCAACAGATTGAGAACAAGCGCAGTGACAATCCAGGATCGGTCAGTGAAGGACTGTGGGCACTAGCATGTGGCCCAGTGAAGCGAGTTAAGATTAGTGCAGGTTGCAAGATTAATGGAGTGCGGTATAGCCTGTGGATCGTGAGAAGTTCCTGCAGACACAAAATAGTGGCGTAATGACTGAAGGTACACATAATGGGGAAAAATAGACTTTTATGGTGTGCTTAAAGAGGTTATTGAGTTGCAATATCCCTCGAATTATCAAGTTCGTCGGACGGTGGTTCTATTTCGATGTGATTGGTACAACCAAGTAGGAAAGACTGTGGGCCTTCGAGATGACAAACATTTCAAATCCATTAATGTGCAGTCATTTTGGTACAAGACTGATCCTTTCATCTTGGCAGAGCAAGCTAAAAAGATATTTTACCTACAAGACACAACACCACAATGCAAAGATTGGCGAGTTGTGCAGAAATTTGGAACATAGGAATATTTATGATGTGTCCGAAAAAAGAGAGGGCAGTCATGATGTGCATCAGGATGATTATTGTTCTGATACTGAGCATGTAGTGCAAGAAGGTGATGATAATGAAGTTTTGCACAATGTTGAAGGAGGGGAAGCCACTATAATTGAAGGCAATTTACAGGAACTTATAAGAAACAAGAAGGAAGCTGATATTAATGTTGACGATAGTGACGATGAGGAGGAAGATACTACAGTGCTGCAATACTGTAGTGATGGTGGCGATGAGAACAATGATGACATGTACACAGACGATGAAGATGACGATTTTTAGTATGCATAGTTGAGTTTAGTTTTGTTACATAGTTGAGTGGAGTTTATTTTGACAGATTTTTAGTTCAGTTCAGATGATATTATATGCCATCCCAGAATTACAGTTGCTTTGATATATCATTAGCCATCACAGAATTATAGTTGTTTTGCTGTTATTAGGCATCACAGAATTATAGTTGATTTGCTAAGCATATTTGCCATCACTCCATATATAAGATCAGTGGCAACAAACGAGAACACCAGGCTGCTATGACACAATAATGCATACCAGATATATAAGCATTATTGCATTTAAGTTCTTACATCCATCAGCAAGTTGTACTTGCAGTCATACATGCATCTCAGATTCTAAAAAACTAAAAAACAGGACCACTTTGTCAGCTACTAGTACGAGGTCCATCCAAAACACTTCCAGGTTGCATCCAAAAGACTGCCAGCTCCATCCAAAATGCAACTAGGTGATTCGACTACATACATATATCTTTTTACATATATCTATAAGTAGGCCTGGACATGTTTCTTGAACAGACATGATCATCTTCTTCAACAGACTTTTGGATGGCCCTCGACCTCGAGGACGACGGCGGCTGTGCCAAGCCTGAAGTCCTGGTACGACGGCCGCTGAACAGTATCTAAACGAAGAGGTATCATTGTCAGAACAGGAGATGAGACCGAAAATTATATCAGGGTGAAAAAGTCATTTTGTACAATGTAGTGCACAAAACAATAAGGCTCCAGCAAATATTGTGGTCGAGATACCAAAAAAAATTCAGAATAACTGATTCTGTGTACTGAATACTGACCATAGTATCCAAAGAATGTACATTATGGGATCCATAACTGAACACACTTGCAGCCAAGTAAAAAACTGGGCTACAAACATAACAAGCAGGTCAGAACAATAATCATCCGATAGTCAAAAGGGTGATTCATCAGGATATATTGATGATGCGCTTACATAATGATGATTATTATGTACAGTACCTCTTTTTTACTTGGCTGCAAGTCACTGAATCACACACCTCTCTGAATCAACAGCAAAGACCAAACTTCAGTTAGCTGTCAGCTCCTAGAAAAGTCAGCTCCTTGTACAAAGATGCATTTGATGGAAATTCCTATTTTTTGCAAACTCAGTGGTGGTGTAGTGCGTTGAACTGACAGCAAATTATAGATTACAATCAGATAAGAAGCCTGACGTTTCTGCATTGCCTTGTACCTTGTTATGGCGGCCGGCGTTTTGGATCCCCGGAGGCAGCGCCGACGCATCTTTGCTTCCAGAGCCGCCTGTTGCCCCTTCCCTTCCACCATGCGCGCCGATCCTCATCTCGGCCGTGGTCACGCTAGCTTCCGTGGCTGTACCTGCAATGCACATCGAGGACGGCTGCCGCAAGGATCAAGGCGTGATTCGGGGGCGGAGGGGCAGCGAGGACGAACATACTTGAGTTGCCAGGGACGCAGGTGATACGGCGCTCGGGGAAAGGCGCTGCCGGCGTGGGAGGCGAAGGGCGCTGCCACGGGCCGCGGCTGCTTGCAACGCGGAGAGGATAAGATAAGTCGCGGCTGCTTGCGACGAGGAGAGGATAAGATAACTCAAGGTGATCACATTAAATACAATAGCGCTCGGTTTTTGTCAAAAACACCTCAATAGTGCAATGGCAACAAAGCTAATTCTTAACCTTGACATCTCTGGTTCGAACCGCATGGAAGCAGAACTTTTTAGTATTTCATGATTTTGTAATATTTTTTTGCTATTTGTTTTATTCATTTGGATCCTATCACCTCTTTTCTATTTACTCTACAGCAAGTAGTACTTGCTCTTATCTCTTATCTCTCTTTCATCAAATATTACCAATTAGTTGTTACTTAACTTGTTCTGATTAACTAATAGACATATTGTGCTTGTTCGTATCTATCTTGCAAGTAATCGAACCTGCAATAACGGATTATGAGAGAAACCGGAATAGAATTGTTGCGGAGAATACTAAGAGGATGCAAGACATGGGACTGCATACTCTAGCTGCTGATATTAATAATTCTTTACCACAACCTGCTTCAGCAAAAGGGAAAAAATCAGCAAACAAGCAAACTAATAGTTCAGATTCGGATTCATCAGAGTATCTCCTTGACGACGATGCTCAAGGAGATGATGATGATGATGACACTGAAACTGATGAGCAGACACTACACCTGCCAGTTAAGGTGCTTCTTCATCCTTACATGTACTGCATGGGGAATAATTGCATTGCATCTGAATGTTTTGAATCTGATCTTTAATATATGATCCTTTATTCACATTCCTCTTTTTATTACATACCTTTTTTTAATATATGGTACAGCTTATATTGCACATGGCTTACTTAATGTTTTTTTGCATAGTATTCTATAAGTGGTAGAAGGAAAACCCTTGCTTCAAAGAGGAAGGTCACATCCAACATGGCTCCAGGAAGTAGGAGCAAGAGAGTGAGGGCATCTAACGAATCACAGGTGCCGCCTTCTGGAGCTGAAACAAGATCAACCAAAAGGGCTCAAACTGCAGAGAGAAATGGGGACCCTGTACAGCATCCTACAGATGCTCGTGATGACATTCCAGACAGCTCTACTAGACCTGGACATGCTAATCAGGTCAGGACACTGAGATTTGCTGATCATGACAGGGAACCTGCAGATGAAGACAGTGGAGCTGATGGTCTTGACACTGAAGGCAAGTAATACATTTGGCATATCCTTACCTGATTTGCATGAATGTAGACCATTTCAGTAAATGTGAATTCTTTTTTGTAGGTACTGCACAGCGAGCCCCAAGGAGACCCAGGTCAGCAACTCAGGGAAGACAGCTGGACAAGATGACTAAAGCTATGGGAAGGAGATTGCCCATAATTGTTGAGAAAGGAAACAAAAGGCCACATGAACCAGTTCAAGCAGCCAAGCTTGCATCAGAGGCTGGCCTCATCATTCGGGAAAGCATGCCAATCCTACCTCATTGGAAAGATTACAAGAAAGACAAGAATTACTACGATAAGTTTGTGGCAGAGCTTTCTGTAAGTGCGCACTGTATCAGTTCAGTAAACTTTTATACTACTAAACCTGAGTTTTCTAAGTAACTATGGAATGGTCATATGCATAGGGGCGCTTGGCCATTAAAACTACTGACAAGGCAACAGAGGAAGCTTGCACTGATCTGATGCGCGGCGCGATCAAAACCCAGCGTTATCGTCTGAAGCAGAGATTCTTCAATGGTGTACCTGCCAATGAGATTAGTACAACTTCTCCAGTTGATTACATGACTGATGCACAGTGGAGGGCCCTAGTTGCAAAGTGGTCAGATCCAAAGAACATGGTACGTGTATATTTTCACATATTATTCTTTGCCAATCAGTTTTGAAAGGATCTTCTCAGTTTGAACATGTTCATTATCTTGTAGAAAATATGTGAAACGAACAAGCAGAACCGTGGTGGAGTGAAGTATCATCAGACTACAGGTTCTCGCAGCTATGTGGCACACTTACATGCATATGTAAGTCAAAAATACCTTGTACTAATACATCCCAATTTGCACTGAACAACGTCTCTTGCATTTGATCTGACCACTATGCTCTATTTGGTTATCCATGACACAGAAACAGAAGAGAAACAGAGAAGAACCCAGCCTAGATGACACTGAAGAATTAGATGTCATGGAGGCCTTCGAGACCTGCCATACCAGCTCCAAAAAAGGCCTGAGTGAACCGGCAAGAGAAGCACTTGTAAGTTCAGTTGTTTCCTATCTTCAATATATTTGCATCAGGTCATATGAGGCAACATGGTTCATTCATTTAATATGCTGTGATTGCTACCCTTGCTAATCTGAACATGCTATCAGAGATTCATTTGTTGCTATATCCCTCTCATAGTCATTGCCGATTGCTTTCCTAGCTCTGTGGATTCCTTAAGGCTTGGAACACTGCTTTATTTTTTCACGTGCGATTAGAGACACATTTTGCAATTAGAGAGCTATTGAGCTGCACATATATATATCCCATACCCATCTAGCGCTTGACCTATACATGCAAAAAAATACAGATGCTTCACGCTTCTGGCACATGTTTTTTCCTCAAATTAATGCAATAAGTAACAACTCTTTTCTTGCTGTTGGCCATTACAATTAACATGTACCCTTTTTCTGTCCATGATATTTCAGGTAAATATGCAAGCTTTGAGGGCTGAACCTGTTGCTGAAGGTGAGACACCACCATCCAGTGTGGAGGTCGTGTCCAAGGTTCTTTCCCAGAACAACTCACAACATTTCCTAAAGAGTGTTGGCATCAAAACAACGACATCTTCCAAGTCATCTTCATCAAAGGAAAGCGAGCTTCGTGAAGAACTGGCAGCTGAAGCGAAGGCTGCCGTTCAAGTTGAACTCGACGAGCTCAAGAAGAACTATGAAGAAGCTGAGGAAAAGCAGGCGAGGACACAAATGGAGCTGGAGGAGTACAAGAAGCTAACAGAGAAGAACACCAAGGAGTTGGAGGAGACCAATGCTCTCCTGAGGAAGATCTTGACCTTCCATGCTAACACTTCTTCGATGTGAGGGCTGCTGGTCAGTGCTGCTGTGATTGGCCTGCTCATTTTGGGTACTCGATGACTAATGTTGCTCCTGGCTGGCAACTTTAGTTTATATGCTGTTATGTTTCTGCAAACCAAACTGTAGTGTGATGTGAAACTGTGAACTCAGTTCTGTGCTGTCCACTTAGTGGCGAATTCTGCTTTTATTAATCTATGGAATTGTGTGTCATTCTAGTATCTTTTGCAAATGTGAATTCAAATATTATCTGCACTTCTGTGTCGATTTCTGAATGTAATTTGTGACGATTGAAAGTTTTTTGTGTGTCGAATTCGAAGCCTGATCTGTGTCGATTTCTAATTGCAATCTGTGACGATTTGAACGAATGATGTCATCTGCCATGTCAGCTTTGCGTCACCCGCTGAGTCAGCTGCCACGTCATCGATGACGTAAGATGCCACGCAATCAATGACGTCATCAGCCACGTCAGCATCCACGTCACCGTTGGCGTCATCTGCCAACGTGGCAAACGGCCGGTTATGACGAGAAACGGGTACATCTGTGACGAAATCGATCGTCACCGAACACAGACGCCGTTAACGACACCGTTAGGGGCGACCGGCAGACGGAGGATTATGACGAAACTGGTGGTCCATCAATGACGAAAACGAATCGTCATAGATTGAATTAGCTTCTGTGACCACAGAATTTTCGTCACAGAATGAAGACACATCTGTGACGAAAATGTCACTATCGTCACAATAAATCAAATGTGACGCATATACTGTGACGAAGTGATTTTCGTCACAATATCGTCACAAATGGAACTCTGTGACGATCTAGGCGTCTCCAGTGACGAAAAGTGAACGTCACTGATGATCACATCCATACTAGTGTGAAATCCTGAATGACCCCCAAGGCCACTATCATGTAGTGCCAAAAGAATGTGTTGATGAGCCAATGCATTATTGCCAACCCAGATCCTGCCTTTGAATCTGATGACTCCCTTGACCAACTGAAAATTCTTGGAGTTATCAGGGGACTCTGTCAGCAGGGCTTGAGCTTGAGCATCATCTGCATAGCCTTCTATCAACCGTTCAATCCAACTAGGTGTACTGACTGATATAGCCAACAATGGAGAAGAAATAGGCTGCCTAGAAAGAGAATCAGCAGCCATATTTGCTGTGCCTTTCTTGTAGGCAATGCTGTAATCCAAATTCATGAGTTTGAGTAAAGCCTTTTGCTGTACCTTGATATGGATTCGCTGATCATTCAAATGCAGCAAGCTCTTATGGTCAGTTTTAATTACAAATGGCTGACCCTGTAAATAAGATCTCCACTTGTCCACAGCCAAAATGATAGCCAAGCATTCCTTCTCGTAAGTAGACATTGCCTGATTGCGTGGACACAAAGCCTGACTTAAGAAGGCTACTGGATGGCTATCCTGCATTAGCACAGCACCTACTCCATAGTCACAAGCATCTGTTTCCAACAAAAATGGTCTCTGAAAATTGGGCAGGGCCAAAACTGGAGCAGTGACCAAAGCTTGTTTCAGAGCTGCAAAAGCTTCCTGAACAGTAGGGGTCCAGATAAACTGAATATTTTTCTTTAACAATTCAGTTAGAGGTTTACTGATCAGACTGTAATTTTTGATAAATCTTCTGTAATACCCTGTAAGACCCAGAAAACCCCTAAGCTCTTTGAGATTTGTGGGAACAGGCCATCCCTGAACAGCCTGGATCTTAGCAGGATCAGTGGCAACACCTGCATCAGAAATGATATGACCAAGATATTCCAGAGAGGACTGAGCAAAAGAACATTTAGATGGCTTAGCAAACAGCTGGTTGTCCTGTAGAACTTGCAAGACAGTTGACAAGTGCTGGACATGATCTGTGAGGGACTGACTATAGACCAGTATGTCATCCATGAAGACCAACACATACTTCCTCAAATAAGGGGCAAATATATCATTCATCAGACTCTGGAAAGTAGCTGGGGCATTGGTCAGCCCAAATGGCATGACAAGAAATTCATACAATCCATGGTGAGTTCTGAATGCAATCTTTGGGATATCTTGAGCTGTCACTCTAATCTGATGATAGCCAGATCTGAGATCAAGTTTTGAAAACCAACAAGACCCTGATAACTCATCTAACAGCTCTTCCACCACTGGCATAGGATGCTTGTTTTTTACTGTAACAGCATTTAGCTTCCTGTAGTCTACACAAAATCGCCAGCTACCGTCCTTCTTTCTCACCAGAAGGACTGGGGAAGCAAAGGGACTGGAGCTGACTCGAATGATACCCTTGCTAAGCATTTCCCGAAGCTGTTTCTCAATTTCATCCTTCTGATTGGGAGGAAATCGATATGCTCTAGTATGAACTGGTTGAGCCCCTGGTACCAATGGTAT
Source organism: Echinochloa crus-galli (assembly GCA_900205405.1). Classification (NCBI taxonomy): domain Eukaryota; kingdom Viridiplantae; phylum Streptophyta; class Magnoliopsida; order Poales; family Poaceae; genus Echinochloa; species Echinochloa crus-galli. The sequence continues at coordinate 235,615 of OAMR01000627.1, forward strand.
GTGATGGTCACAAGTCCTGGCAGGTGGAAGAGAAGCATTATCCTCAAAGACAACAGAATATTTGTGCAAGAGAGTCTGAATTTCCTCTGGAAGGCCCTGAAAGTATTCCCTAGGCTGGGATGGTGTCACAGCACATACAGCAGGATCAGAAACAGTGTGACTCAACTGGACCATATCAGTGATTGCTTTTCTTCTTAACAGCCCTTTGAGCTTCCCTGGCCCTATGCCTTTACAAGTGACAGGAGCTGCAGAAATGCCTTGGAGCAGAATTCTCTTGCCATTGTAAGTGAATCTCATTTTTTTCAGTTTCCAATGGATCCACATAGGACTATGGCTCTCCAACCAATCAGCCCCCAAAATCATATCAAAACTGCCTAACTAAAGAATTCTCAAGTCTTGGGAGAAGGAGTGCCCTTGTACCCACCACTGCAATTTGGAAACCAACCCTGAACAAGATACTGTCCCTCCATCAGCCACTATAAAATGTTCAGTTGGAATAGCCTTGGTCGCACAGTGAATTTGAGCAGCTGTCTCTTGGCTAAGAAATGAGTACTCACTGCCGGAGTCCACCAATATTAATACTTCCTGTTTGCCAATCATGCCTTTTAACTGCATAGTATGCCTTCGTCTTTGAGTAGCAGGAGCTCCATCAGAAACTGCCATGACTGAGTGATGGTCAGGCTTATCCAAACTCTCATCATCAGAGTTGGATTGAGTATCTGGGTAATCAATAACCTCCAAGAGTTCTTCAATCACATGTAGAGGAACCTGAGCTGGGCACTTGTGCTGTTTATTCCACTTATCACCACATTTAAAACATAGGCCCTTGTCTCGGCGATATGCCATCAGAAAGTCCAATTTATCGGACCGCTTGGGGTCATCAGTGGAAGGCTGGTCCATCTTGTTCTTGCCTTTATCAGCAGAATGCCCAGGCTTGGCATACTGAGATGAACCTCCATAGTGATCTCCACGAGAGAAATTCCTTGGGCGATGCTTACCCAGCTCCTCTTCCTGTAAAAGTGCAAGAGCACTAGCAGTATCTACATTTTTGGGTCTATGCAATGAGATTACAGAACGAATTTCATCTTTCAGTCCCCCCAAAAAACGAGTCACAAAGTAGGTGTCATCATAGGCTGAATTATAAAGCAGCACGTTATGTGAGAGTTTCTCAAACTGATCATAATACTCTGTGACAGATCCTGTTTGCCTCAGAGTGTCTAACTGGCGGAGGTAAATCTGATACTGGTCCTTGTCAAAGCGGTCACAGACCGCCTTGCGCAGCACCTCCCAACTCGAGACGCGGCCACGCAGCTCTAAGGTGTGCAGCCAGGATTCTGCTACGCCCGTGAAATTGAGTGCCGCAAAACGAGTTTTCAGGGACTCACTCACAGCATAAACCTCAAAGTACATCTCACACTTCTCTATCCAGATGCGAGGGTTCTCTCCAGAGAATTTGGGGAAATCAATTTTTGGCTTAGGTCCAGAACGAGAAGTACTACCCGCCCCATCGGTTTGGATTTCGGGATGCTGAGTTGGGGATTTGTGAAACATACCCGTGACCGGGTGTGGCGGATGAGATCCAAGGATCCCACCGCCGACATCCCTGTGACAATTCTCGACGCGGTGCCCGCTGGGCCGCTCCGTGGTCGACGCAGGTGGGCGCGCCGCCATCTCCGGAGCCGAGTTGAGGTCGAAGGCGTGAACCCCGGGCGCTTGTTGAGGATGCGGCGCCGTATGAGGACACTGCTGGGGCTGAGGCGGAGGTGGTGGTGTCGCCTCCAAACGCTGCAGACGCGCCGCCGCGTCACCCGTCTTCGTGAGCAGCGTGCCCAGCGATTCCGTCGTGGTACGCCACGCCTCCAGACCGCTCAATTTGTCGAGCGTCTGCTGCATCATGAGCTCGAACCCTTCGAACTTCGTGGTCAGAGCTTCGAGCGATGTCGCCATCTGAACTTGGATCTTCAACGCCTTCTTCGGCGGAGCCAGGATGTGATTTGGAAAAAAAATTTGTGGAAGGTGGATAGGTGAGGCTCTTGATACCAATAACCTTCTAGAGAATGGTTAGAACAGGGGTTCAGAGGAGGGAGAAGAAAATGTCGTAATCAGTTTCATTTCTTCGATGCCTCTTCCCTTTGTCTCGGTTCTGTTTTATATCGCCCGGTCACACAAGCCGACCGGCTGGCTTAGCTCATTCTCAGCCCATGGCCGTCACACACATGGCCCACGGCCCACATACTCATGGCCCATTACAGACACGTTCGCCAGGGACCCCATGCCGTCGCCGCTGCGCACGGCCTGCCCATACAACTTGAGAACAGGTCCTCTCCGTGAACAGGTGCCTTCGGGAGGATACTGCATTGTCAACATCCCATCATCTACATTCAGCACCAAACCTAAAGTCACTGCAACATCAGATTGCCTTACACAGAGTCCAGTTCACTACAATCTTTAATCTACGTGTAAGCTAGCATTCCCAAATGCAATTCCATATTCCAGCGTTACCGAACAAAAGCATCAGTCCGTGCCACTGATTAGGGTTCTTGCGGATCTTAGTAGAAGAAGATGTTCTGCTGAAAGGTTACTCAGCTAGCTTCCACTGATCAGTTCACTTTATGTTTGAACGAGGTGGTGGATGCGTGTATACGTACGACTACGACTCCATTAACCAGGGTTTACTTCCTTGCAGTGAAAAAGAAAAGAGAATACGGCAGTAGACAAATGTAGACAAAAGTGTGACTTTGGCTGTTTTTAGTTCCCCATCACATCACCAAAATTCCCAAAATTCTCTCTCCAAACGTCACTGTCCACCTATCACATCAAATCTCTCTCCTCATGCATGAAACTAAATAAAAAAACTAATTGCATGGTTTTGATGTACACGACGAGACGAATCTTTTGAGCCTAGTTAGGTCATGATAGGACAATGTTTACCACAAACAAACGAAAGGTGCTACAGTACGCTACAGTGACCGATGTGATATTTTCTTCAAACTTTCTCCTGCACTTTTTGGAACTAAACACAGCCTTTAATTCTAGAGGACAAGTGATAAAGCAGTATCTTTTCAAAAAAGAAAAGGTAAAGCAGTACTCCACTTGTCTATCCTACCGCAACGAGAAAATCCTTCGATCGCGACGGATGTGCAAGGCTGCAAGCCTGCAAGCATATAGCACAGTACTGGTGATGAACAAGTGGTACCGCTGGCAGGAACTCATGGCGGATCACTGTTTTTGATTTAATGCATTGCAAGGAGCGTGGCTAAGTCAAGGGTAAAGCCAGGCCGGTGAGGAGAAAGTCGACTGGAACTCGGGGGGAAGCCCTTGATCCCACGCATGATCTCGCGGCCCGAGTACCGGCCGTTGTCGCTGCACGGGAAGTTGCCTCCGCTCGACGGCGTCGGGGAGATGTTGAAGCTCGTGTCAGGAAGTAGACGCCCTCGTCCTGGGACCCGGTGAACTGGGACGCCTCGAACGCCCAGGACAGCATCGCGCCCGTCGTCGCTTCGAACGCCCTGGAGCAGCATCGCGCCCGTAGTCGAGGCCGCCGTCGTCGAGCTTCACCCACGACGCCACGTGCTTGCCACTGGGAAGCGCCTCCACCGCCAGCTCCAAGACCTCAAACCCGTGCGCCGTCGCCGCGCCGCCGTGCTGGACGACGGAGGGGAAGTAGCACAACACCATCAGCAGCTTCCCGCGGGACTCCACCAGGGAGCGTCTCACACCGGCGGACGAAGACGGGTCCGGCGCCGGCGCGTTGGCCCGCCGCTGCATCCCCAGGGCTGGCGCGCCGTCCTGCACGACAACCGTGACGGCCTTGTTGCCGGTGACGGCGTGGAAGCCCTGCACGGCCTCCGTCATCGTACAGGATGTCCTGGAGCCCGTGCACCGCCTCGGAGGCCAGCCACTGGCGGGTTGGAGACGCCGGAGACGAGCGCGAAGACAACGCAGCCCCGCGAGGTGGGCCGTGCCGAGAGCGCGACGGCGCGGACGACGAGACTGGTGGTGATGCTGTCCCTGGGGACCGCATCCGGTCGGGCAGGGGCACCCATGCGCGCGAGAAGACGTTGACGAGCGCGTATGCGCGCCAGCCGTTGGCGGCAACGACGAGACAGCGCCGCCGACGTCAGAGCCGCAGAGGTGCGCGGCGTGGGCGCCGTAGGGAAGCGCGAGGCGGCAGCGAGCGGAGCCCACGAGGAGGCTGACGAAGCAGGCCACGTGGACGCGGGAGGAATGACCATCTTACCCTGGTGGGATTAAAATTGTATAATGGAATTAATTTAGAGAGGTACCTAGAAGTACTTTCCAACCGCCGTAAAAGGACTCATGTTTTTATAATTTAAATAACTAATTATTTTTTAAAAATAGTTTCATATTTTTTGTCAATTGTCTGCAAGTTGGCTTATCGCCATAGCTCTTGCATGGTACATCCAATCCTGTC